>PVJH01001688.1:112122-196749 GCA_004026705.1 Nesogale talazaci | reverse complement strand
ATAATTATGTATTTTAAGTATATTTCATTGAAATTTTTTCATTAATTGCCACTAATTTGGTAATGATTTAAAATATGCTTTAGGGTGGAACCCTGGTGGTGTAAGTGGTTGAGTGCGGCCCGTGGGCTTGGCAGTTCAAATCCAGTGGTGGATCTCAGGAGCAGCACTGGGTAGCTCCCACGACCACCAAAGGGCAGTGATGCCAAAAAACAAAAACAAAAACAAAAAAATATGCTTTAAATAGTGAAAATGTTCACTATTATTTTACCTGCTGTAACTTTTAAAATGGATACTTTTGAGATATTTACTCATTTATTAACACAATTTATTTTTAAACCCATTGCTAAAACTTCTTTTGTGCAGAGAAGGTAAATTTTAAGAATTACAAATGAGTGGAAGGGAAGTCCCCTCCCTCAGTCATCCCCACCCTGCTGTGAAGTATTACAGGGAATATCTCTGGTGTCTCCATTTCTGCCCAAAGCGGCTCAAGTTCAATTGATTCTGAGGCCAGATTTCTTCTCACCAAGGATACATATATATTTGAAATGTGACCTGTTACCTCTAAGAAAAATAATATTTTCCCAACTTACCTTATAAAGAAAACTTTACATTCCTTAAATCGGCATATGATCAGACAAACAGCTATAGTAATTTCAATCCATCCCACCCATCTCCTCTGAAGATTAAAAGAAGATTAAGATATAAGAAAATGAAAAAGGGAGAGATTTAATAGAGAATCTGACTAAACCAACAGACCTTTGCATGATTTAAAATGATACTCTTATTATTCCATTTACAGTTCTCCTCCCTCTCCCCTCAACAATTTTATTGGTATATAATTCACATGTCAAACAATTCAAGTGTTTAATTTCCAAGAACAGTAGTTGGGAAAGGGAGAGATAAAGAGGTAAAGAGTTATATAATGGATAGATGATAGATATATAGATGAGATATAGAAGATAGATAGATGATAGATAAAACAGGAAATTGAAAAGTATTACTGAGATTATTTGGATATGTGGGAGCTATCTTCTGGTTACTCTTCACATTTGATTATATATGAACATTTAATGTTTGTTCATTAGCATCAAGCTAAGCCTTTTAAAGTTTCATGGTATAGTCTAAACCAAAAGACCTTTGTATGATTTAAAATGATACTCTTATTATTCCATTTAGCGTTCTTCCCCTTCTCCCCCCAGCAATTTTACTGGCATATAATTCACATATAAAATAATTCAATTGCTTAGTCATTTCAAAAAAAAGTTGTATAATCATCATCACATCAGATTTAGAATATTTTCTTCATTCTTTTGTAAATGGTAATTTTAAATGTAACATTGTCCTGTTGGTTACAAGAATGGAAGACATCATGTGTAGGGCCAAATGTACTCATTTTAGGCAATGAAAGCTGAGATGAGTCTCTTTGAAGTTACCAGTTGAAGTCCATGGTTGAAATATGTAAGCAAATATTTCATTTTACTGAGTTATCCAGGTTTGTTGCTAACATAGAGAGCATCTACTAATGAAGTTCATGAGCCGTCCCATTTATTTTGTACAAATATAGGCTCAACAGAAGGAAGAAAATTATCATAATTTCAAACTGTCAATATTTTTCTTACATAATTTATGCAGAGAAATAAGTAGAAGGAAAAGTTGATTAATTTGGCTACCTCTTGTCCAAATCTATTTGGAGAATCAGGGGTAGGGATCAAATTCTTATTCTATTTGGCAAAATACAGTTATTAAATTCTACCCATCTCTCTTCACTCATATTTTCTCTCAAAGTACACTATTCAGGCAAATTTAAAAAAGGGAAAAAAGTGAAGAGAATTGTCAAAATACATGTCAAACATCAGTGAGAAGCAAGTAGAGCATTCAGCTCTTAGCCAAGAGTGTTTATTTTAATACTTTTCCCTCTCTAATTAGTTTTCTCTCACGCACTGTTAAACTACACACACACACTCACACCATCAATCTATCTTCAGGATTTTCTATTTGCTGTGAGTGTGTGGTTCAATCCATTAGAAAACTAGCAGTACATAGCACTTCCCACACTCCACTTGAAAAATCACAATTTCACAGTTTGGTTCCCAGAACTGCCTTGCAGGGCTGCTCTTGTAATGAGTTTCTGGCTCTGGACTCACAGGCAGAAGTCTCTTACATTGACTTCTCAATAGGGAAGGAGAGAAACACCAGAAGCAGCAGCAATGATATCAAAATATGGTAATACAAAAGCTACAGAATTGTTCCCAGTAGTCATATACATGTTACTGAAACAAAATATCCTCTTCAAATATTCATTTTTGAGAAGATTGAAGTGAGTTGGTTTGTATAAGCAAAAACATAAGAGGTAGCAATCTAAGAAGCTAGCCTCTATTTAGGCAATTTCTTAATCCAAAGATATGTCCAAACCCAAGCAGACATGGATTTTCTGATAAAAAAAAGTGTGGCTAAAGTATAATAAAAATATTTCTTTTGATACTCTAAAGAGTATCAACATAAACTGGTATCAGGTGTATAATATATTCATATGCTTATATGTTATATGTAAGTTGCATTGACTTTGAAGTTAACTAAACAGGGGACAAATTGCAACTTCCTCTTTAGTTAAGTGTATTAACTTTTCTGCCTCTCCTGATTGTGAGATGGCTAAAAACATCCTTTCCAAGTCATTGGGAAGATGTGCTGCCACATATGTGAATATATCATACTGATATAACAAAGTGAAGATTCACTAAGTGGTAGCTATGACTAAGCCACCTTGGTGACAAAGTGGTGAGGTTGTGATTGATTAGCCAGAAGGTTGGTGGTTCTAATTCATCAGTCATACCTGGGACAACGATACAGCATTTTGCACTTGCAAATATTTATAATTTTGGCAATTGCATTGGGCAGTTCTACTTTATCCTATCAGGTCACTGTGGTCAGAATACTCTTGATGGCAATGGGTTGGGTATTATTATATTCCCATTTTTAACATACTCTATAAGCAAATACTTTGGAATTGTGCTTCTAGTCCACCCCAGCTTCTTTCCATATCCATAAAAGACACTATTAATTGATTGTACCACTCTATTTAGATAGCCATGGTATCAAATTACCTAATATAATTGTATTATCTATTTTGGGGAGTTGTTGTAGCTTCCAGTATACATTGTGTATAAGAATATATATTTTTAAATATTTCTTATATTTATTAGAATTTTATACGTTTTATATATATGAGTAAATTAAGTGGAAATTCATTTGCAACACAGACATATATATTATATTCTTCTAGGTGCTGATTATGAATAGAATCAAGCTCTGTTATTAACAGGCATCCAACTTTTACCATTCTTTTCATGGTGTGATTTGGAATCTGCACTCTCTTTCTTGAATCCAACTGTATTCTTGTGAAACAATATCTTTAGAAAACAGGAAGAGAGTGCTGTGTCATCACTAGGGCTGTGCTAGCCTCAGGAGGTTCAGATTATCAACGAGGAGTTGATAAACATTTAGTTAGTTTCCACCCCAAACAAGTGTTCTCATAGACTATTTCTACCAAGTGAGGAAATTTGTTTTCCATCAATTGTCTTGTTTTCTCCTTCCCACATTATTGAAGGTCATGATTTGATCACTCTCTATATAATAATAAGCTCTTTCTAAAGCTACATTTTCCTTTTAACTAATTGAGAGACTCCCAGACATTTTCAATGGTAACATTATTTCATACCAAATATTTTTGCTGTTAGTGATTTCTATTTTTTCAAGACTGTGAAGCTTTTCTAGAAGATAAATAGAATAAAGTTTATTCGTTTAGAGATAGAAACCCATATTTTGTGTGTACAACTCTCATTTTGGAAAAGAAATTAAAATATTAACAAGGTGGATGATCTGTATCTTTGTGTTATGCAGAATTCTGAAAAGACCCAGGATATCACTGCGTCCTTATAACTGTTCCCCACTGCTTGTGGGATTATGGGTAAAACTTGTGAATAGTATAGATGTCACACTTTCTGTTAGGTTAATTGTACAGGGGGTATATTATGACAAAAGCATACATGACTTTCAAAATCTGGCGCATCCAAATAAACTCGTAGTAACTTGTTACAATATGTCTAAAACTGATTTAGTATGAGGCATTAAAAAGGATAAAATATCAATTTTAAAAGTCCCTATCAAAAACATAAATTCTGCAAAATTGGAATAAAGGAAAAATATCAAGTTTATGGTGAAGTATGAGTAGTTTAATGTAAGAACATTAATACTTAAAAATAATTGATAAAAGACAACATCACCAATAAGTCAAGAGTTTATAAGTGGATACTTTGTTTTAAGAAGGAACCATATAATGACCAAGATGGAACTCCTTTTAACAAAATATTAACATCTAGTTGTGAGCAAAATAATAATCTTGCTAATGTCCTAATTGAAGAGAACCAATCATTAGTAGCTGGAACCATGGAAACTATGATACAACACCATAGACACAATTCTGATAAAAAAATTAAATTTGAACAAACTTTCTACTCTATAGATATCAAAACTATTGGGCCCAGATCACCTGAAGACAAGAGCAGAGTTTTCGATGGAAATTCTGAGAAAGCAGAGTCAAGACTTTGAAATATTTCTTGGGAAAAAATTCTAACAGAAGGAGCATATGGGGCTGAGCCCGGGTGGTGCAGTGGTTGTGTGTGGGAATGTGGTCCACAGGGTTGGAAGTTCAAATCCAGCAGCAGCTCTCCAGGAGCTAGGCTGGGCTTCCTACTCCCATAAGGGTAGTGATCTGAAAAAAAAAAAAAAGGAAGAAGAAGAAGAAGCATATGATGGATATGTGTGATCCTGAAGGCAAAACATTTAAGCAATGGCTATCCAGATGTGGAAACCTAATCAAAGCAGATTCAGACTGGTCAAGAACAGCAGCCAGAGCAGAAATGTTTGCTGTTTTCTCTGAATACAACAATGTTTGTTGACTTTCCAAAGGGCCTGAGCAAGGTAACATCTGCTTAAGGACGTAGTGTTTTTAGAAAGTAACACAGAGTGTTACAGGAAACACTAAGAAAACTTTTACAGAGTCTTCCCCCATGAAAATTACTATTTCTTTCTCATCCAACAAGAGCAATTTTGTGAATGCTTCAATAGTCAATTTTTAGGCATCTATCTTTCTGTCCTAATTTGGCCCCCTAAGGCTCTCTTTTGTTTCTCAATCTTTAAAAAATTCTTGCAATGTGCCTATTTTTAAAGTTAATAAATAGACTCTATGATCAGATTAACTTCCCAGACCTTTCAGTTCTCTCAGGATAGATTAAATTTCTGGTACCATAGCTTACAAAAGATTTGTGTGAGAAATAAAGTTAGTATTTACAAATTTTATATCTCAACTCCTTTTATACAAGAATCTTTTGAACACTCCCACATGAAAATGGTGAAAGGATTTTGCTGATTAAATTAAGTTCCAAGTCAGTTGACTTTGAATTAATCAGTAAAAAGATTATCTTTTATGGGTTTGGCCATACCAACAGAGCCCTTTCAAAGACTTGGCCCTTTCCGATGTTGGGGAAATTTAAAGTAGCAGACCTCTTCTGTTGATCATTGAAGAAATCAGTTTACATGTAATGGTGAGGGTTGCCCGGAGGGATTGGTTGGAGGTATCAGAAGCTGAGAATAAGAATGCAAATGCTAGCTGACAGCAAGAATGTAGCCTTCTCACACTTACAAGTTCAATAAACTTAATTCTATTAACAACTACTGCAGCAGCTTGGATGAAAATCTGAAGCACAGACGACCTCACGACACAGGAAAGATCTTGATTTCACTCTCTGAGGCACTGAGAGTAGGAGCGATAGAACTAGGGTTCATACCCATGAAAATTGTGACGCAATGAATTGAGGTATCTGTAATCCACTGGCAATTTTTCAGACAGAAATAGAAAACTAAGATACGGGCTTAAGAAGGAAATTGCAGTCATCACTTAATTTTTCCCTCATAAAGTTAGGGATCCTCGTGGCTTAGTGCTTGTACGCATTGTGCCTACACATTGGGCCTCTACCTGCCTGGTCAGCAGTTTGAAACAGCAACCACTCCCTGGGAGAAGAATGAGACTTTCTAATCCCCTAATGAGGACAAGTCTTGGGAACTCACCAGGGCTGGTCTCCCCTGTCCTGTATTGCTGCTTTGACTTAGTATCAACTCCATGGCAGTGAGGTTGGTTTGGTTTCCTTAAGGTTGATTATTTCACTTTGAGTCATTCTTGTTCTATCACATAGTGCTAATTTCACTCTACATACATGTGTCTATTGACCATTTAATCATTCCAAGTCTTACTTTCCTTAAAACCATTTGTATCTGTCTTAGGTTGGCTTCTCTAGAGAAGCAAACCCTATGGTGCTCATTGGCATGGAACATAGAGATTTATATAGAAAACAAATCCATACTGTCTAACCTCAGCCACCTAAAATTGTATTCTTAGTCAGTTATATACATACACAGGATGGAGAAAGACATATCAAAATGTAACCATAGAATCATCAAAATGATTCTGGATGGCTTTTGTATTCTTTGCTTTCAGCTCTGTGTTTTTCCATTTTCCATAATGCACTAAAAGCTTGAGGATACAAAAAATGTGATTTTGAAAACCTGCATGGTGTCCCAATTGCCTGGAGAATAAAGTTAGCTTGCTGACAGAAGCACAGAAAGAAAGAAATGGCTTATACAGATGTAGAAGTTGGTCCAGGCCTGTTCAAGTGAGGTGTCTCCTGACTCATGGAAGCTGATGAACAGAAAGCAGGGGGAGTGATGAAGTAGAGACTGCAGAGGGCACCAGTTGCTGGATTTAGATGTCGAAGTCTGCTGAATGAGTTCACTGTAAGTCTTCTGCTGATGGCTCCTGGGATGAGAAAGCTACACAGAAAGAGATTGAGAAATTAGATGAAAGGGACTGCTCTGGGGAAGGGTCAAAGAATTTGATCCTGCTTAGTCCTGTCATATATATGTATATATATGACATACGATATATATATATATCCTATATCCTCATGATTCTGGGAGGTAGCATCAAGCTGCTATGCAAGTAAGAGGTTGAACATTGCCCCACCCCATCCCAGGTGTGTCTAGTTGACATAATTCCTAAGCATCATTAAGGGATTTGTTCCTTTAATTTCCCCCTTGCTGTTGCTGTTCCCATGAGAGAAACAGGACTTTCTACTGCCATCAAGCATTACAGTCTCAGAAGCCCACAGGGTAAGTTCTACTCTGTCCTGTAGAGGGACTAGGTATTGTCATCGCCTCGATAGCAATGAGTTGGATCTTTGTTGTTGCTGTTCTTCTTGTCAGGTGCTTGTTGAGTTCGCTCTGACTCAAAGTACCTCTAGGTACATTAGAGCAGAAATACTTCAGCTCCCATGCCATCCTCACAATCTTTGTGAGATTTGAGCCCATTGTGCTAGCCACTGGCTCAGTCTATTTCCTTGATGGCTTTCCTCCTTTCTATTGACCAATATAATTTGGTTTTTCAGGCATGGACTGATCTCACATGTCAAAAGCACATGAGACAAAACACAGCCATATTTGCATTTCAGGAGCATTCTGGCTGTACTTCTTCCATGAAATATTTCCTTGTCGTTTTCTGGCAGTCTACATTGATGCTGTGAGGTGCCATCAGGTTGGTCCCAACTCGCAGTGACCGTCTAGACAACACAACAAAGCAGCGCCAGTCCTGCACAGTCCTCCCCATGGTTCTTGTGCTTGAGTCCCTTGTTTCAGCCACTTTGTCAGTTCATCTTGTGGAGCGTCTTTTCCCCTTCCCCTCAACTTTGCCAAGCACGATGTCTCTCTCCAAGGATTAGTCTCATCTAAAAACATGCTCAAAGTGTGTGAGACAAAGTCTTGCTATCCTTGCCTCTATGGAGCACACAGCCTGTCCTTTTTCCAAGACAGCATTGTTTGTTCTTTTCGCAGTCCATGGTACTTTCATTATTCTTTGCCAGCACCATAATTCAAAGGGATTGATTATTTGATTTTCCTTAGTCAATGCCCAATTTTCACAAGTATATGACACAATCAAAAACACCATGGCTTGGGTCAGGAACACCTTAGTCGTCAAAATTAACATCCTTACTTTTCAATACTTTAAAGAGGTCTTGAGCAGCAGATTTATCCAGTGCACTTCATATTTTGCCCCCCTTGCCTGCTGCTCCCATGAGCATTGATGTGGATTCAAGCCAGGCAAAATCCTTGACAACCTTAATATTATCTTCATTTATCATGCTACCTATTGATCCAATTGTGAGAATTGTGGTGTTCTTCACATTAAGTGGTAATCCTTAAGGAAGGCAAAGAGCCTTGATCTTCATCAGCAAGTATTTCAAGGACTACTAACTCTTTAGCATGCATCTGACTCACCTGATTTTAAAGACTGCAGAATTATCCTGTTCTGTTAACATAGTTGCCTCTTAATCTATGTAGAGGTACCAGATGAGCATAATTAGATGTCATGAAATTCCCATTCTTCTGAAAGCTATCCGTAGTTTGTTATCATCTATACTTGCTATCACTTTTTCATAGTAAATACTTTTTTTTTTTAACAAGAATGGCAACTATGCATGTGCACTTCTCCAGAAGAATACACACAAAAATCCAATTGACTATGTGTATGGAAAGAGATAATGTAACTCAGCCAGGGACTTACTGAAGAATGAATCAAGTTTGGAAGTCCTTAATATTTTCAATATTCTTTACCAGCATCATAATTTCAATGTATTGATTTCTCATTTGTCATTATTTATACCTTGTCCAAACTTGACAATATATAAAGTGGTTGAAATATTATGCCTCACGTCAGGTATAACTCAGTCTTCAAAGTGACATACTTGTTCTCCAACTCTTTCAAATGATCTTGTGCAGCAGATTTGACAAATACAGTGCACTGTTTGATTTCTTAATGGTTGTTTACATGAGCATTGACACTAGATCCAAGCAAAATGACATATTTGAGAATGTCATTTTTTCTCTGTTATAATATTGCCTATTGGTACATTTGTGAGTATATTTCTATTTTCTTTACACTGAGTTCTAATCCAAAGCAAAGGCTGTAGTCCTTGATCTTTATTAGTAATTCCTTCAATTCCTCCCCACTATCAGCAAGCAAGGTTATGTCATCTGCATATCACAGGTTGTTAATAAACTTTTCTCCAATCCTGACTTCAAATTCTTCTTTATATAATCCACCTTCTGTGATGATTTCTTTGTTATAAAGAATGAATAAAAAAGTGAAAGAAAACAATTCTGGTAAGCATCTTTCCTAATTTTAAACCATGTATTCCTCTGTCCTGTTATATGTCTGCCTCTTGATTCCTGTACAAACTTCTCAGAGGCACAGTAATGTGTTCTATAACACCCATTCTTCCCAATGTTATCCATGGTTTGTTATGATCCACACAATTAAATACCTTTGATTAGTCAATAAAACACAAGTAAACATCTTTCTGCTTTCATGACACCAATAATGATGACTCTCATGGTTTGTGCTCTTGAATGCAGCTGAATTTCTGGCAGTTGATATGCTGCTACACTATTGTTAAATTCTCTTCAGGACAAATTTGCTGGCATGTGATATTAGTGACGGTGTTTGAAAATTACTTCATTCTAGGTGACCTCCCTTTGGAATGTCCACAAATAAGGATCTCTTCAAGTCAGATGGCCAGATATCTCTCTTCTAAATTTCTTGCCATAGTGACTCCAGTATTGCATCTATTTGGAAATATTTTCATTGGTATTCTGGCGGTTTTGGGAATCTTGTTTTTGCCAATGTCTTTTTTGCATGTTGGAGCTCTACTTGCAATATTTTCAGTTATTAATCATATGCTACCTCTGAAATGGCTGAGCCTTGACAATTCCTTTTGGTGCATTGATTCTGAGTATGTCCCTCGCCTTCTTTTGATGCTTCTTACAGCATTCCATAATTTGTCCATAGAATCCTTCAGTATTAAAATTCTAGCTTTGATTTATTTTTCTTTCATGTTTAAAATGCTGAGTGGGATTTTTTATAGCAAACAACAAAACCCCATTAGACTTGGCAATTTCATTAAGAAGGCTTACTCTACTTGAGGTGAGAAGCTTTTTATACTACCATGAAAGAATTGTAATAACTGTTCAGAGAACTTTATAGCTGTATAAGGTTCTCTCTAACTATATAAGTAAGTTATGTAGGTAGTTGAAAAAGCCCTATGGATTAAGCCCCAGTTGCATCACTGGCTGAGTGCGGGACTGTGGCCCACGGGCTTGGCAGTTCAAATCCAGCGGCAGCTCTCAGGATCAGCGCTGAGTAGCTCCCATGACCACCAGAGGGCAGTGATGCCCCCCAAAAAAAGAAAAAAAAGAAAAGCCCCATGAATAGATTATAGATTATTACATGTTCAATAATTCAAAGATATGTATTAGTTTCCATGATCATAAAGTTATATGCCCATACTTAGGTTAATAATGCTTGAGAGATATCTATTTTATATATTTTATGTGCAGGTAAATTATGTTCCTGGTAATTTTAGTTTTATTTTTTAGTAAAAAATCAGTGAAAAGAATGTGATAACATACATATATTTATTTCTCTGAAAATTATCCCTCAATATATAGATAAATCAATTATAATTTTATTTTCAACTACATGTATCTCCTTCATTAATTAATAGTAAAAACTACTGTGGCAGCCACTCTCTGGTGTCAATTTCAGGATTGGAGTGTAGGGGTGTAGTCTAGTCTGTCAATCTAGAGATAGCCAATGCGATCGCTGTGTGGGCATGACCTTCTCCTGAGATTTCTGGGAAATCTGGCAGCATTTCCCTCTTGGAGGTGAAGAGACTTACAACTCAGTCTCTTGGAGATGCTCTACTGACAAGACACAAGGCTGAGTCTCTGTGAAACATTATGGAGGAGAAGACACATGGGCTTAGCCTGATGGAATGAGACACCTGACACCAGAACAGAACTTAGAGACCCCTGCCAGTGCTGAGATGATTGAAAAGTCACAGAGACACCCCTGCTGGTGCTGAGATGCTTCTATTGCCACTGGGTACATATTACTCTGTGCCCAATGGCCTGTGATTGTCCTGGTGTTGCTGCATGTGCTTCTTGAGCCGGAAGGGGCCTTATGGATTGGTATTGGATATACGGGCTAATATTGGACGTACGACCTTGAACTGGACTGGCCTGGGATGTTTTCTTATTGTACAGTTGCTCTTGTATATAAACTCCTCCCTTATGTAGATATGTGTGCTTATGAATTTGTTTCTCTAGTCTACCCCTGACTAACACAACTTCATATATAATAGTGAAATAGTAGATAATTGAAACAATAATTTTTATAATTAAAGCAGACAACCTGAGATAAAATATTTTAATTATAAATTATGTGGGAAAATTTCATTTATGCATTTAACTTTTGAATATCATGTGTTTTTAAAAATGGCTTATCATCTAAACATTTTTCTCTAACTATAGTGTCAAAATTTATAGAGTAAATACATTTCTCACTGGACAACATATACATATCTCTTCTCAACATTGGTTGCAATGTGCTCAATATAACAGCAGTCTTCTCTCTCCCTTGCTGGGTAGCCTGATTCTATTTATCCTCCTTCCTTGCCTCTTCCTGTTTTCTGAGCTTTGTTGTGGGGAAAATGTTGCAATTTTCCATTCATAAGGCTACTTCAACTAAGAACTACATTCTCCCTTCATAATATATTCACTTTATAAGCTTGTATGTTTTTTGCCTGAAACTTGATCCTCAAGGGTTATATCTGTTTCAGTTTTCTGAAAGGTATCTATGGGTGACAATCTTAGAAGTTCCTCTACTTGCTGCAGGGTCAATGCAGGTGATTTTCTTTATTTTTTTATTCTATAATATTTTCTTCTTTCTCTACTTAGAAATGTTCTATTGCAATCCTGATCAGAGTGGTAGGTGATGGTAGCAGGCCACCATCATCGAATTCTTCTGGTCTGTGTCCTTTTGATTTCTTTGCTCTTCTTTGTCTGGATAAGGAGAAATCAATAGTTGCATCTTGAATGGCCACTTGTAGACTTTTAGTACCCCTGTTGCTACTCACTGAAATAGAATGTACAGTGTATGTGCAGCATGTTTTGTCTATTGACCTAGATATTTCTCAAGACTATGATCCTAAATATCTAAGCTCCAGGTATTTGGTAATAGATAAGAAGTTATCAGGGCTCTGCACATTGTACGCTATATAGTATCCTTGGGATAGTTGTATTTACAATGAATACATACATACATGTTTATATAATCTGTGATTCATAAATACATGCATAAATGTAGCTATATTCTCACCCACATTTCCACATGTTTTATCTCACATGTCTACCTATACATCTGCATGGTTTTGCATTACTATTATTGAAGAATTGTGTTAAAATTATATTAATTTGGTTGCCTTCATTTTTTTGCCTTTATTTTTTAATGAATCTCCCAGTGGTTTGCTTTGCTGAATATCAACTTTTGTTTCCTTCCCAATTATTGTTTACTTATCTACCTCATGTTATTATATATCTACTCTTCTTTACTTATCAACTACTTTCCCTTTCCTCATATCTTTTGAAACCCTCAAGGAATATTACTTTAAGTATATGGACTTTTTATGGAAATTGAAATAATAGTAATTAATAAAAACATTATATTGAGGGCTTGTACCACCCATGTCACAATCCATACATATATCCATTGTGTCAAACACATTTGTATATTTGTTGCTATCATCATTCTCAACATTTGCTTTGTACTTGAGCCCTTCATATCTGCTCCTCATTTTTCCCTTCCATCTCAAACCTCTTGATAATTTATAAATTTTAAATTGTAATTTTATCAATTATAAATTTATAAATTAACATTATTTTATCATATATTACAATGCATGAAGTCTCCCTTCACCCAATTTTTTTGTCCATCCTTGAGGGAGGGGGTTATATATAGATTCTTGTAATCAGTTCCCCCTTTCTACCCTACCTTCCCTCCACCATCCTAGTATCCCCACTCTCAGAAATGTACCTGAAGCTTTCATCTGTCCTGGATTCCCTGTCCTTGCACTTTCTTCTATACCACTGTACATCCTCAAGTCTAGCTAGATTTGTAAGGTAGAATTGAGATCATGATGTTTCAAGGAAAGAAGCCCTAGAACTAAGAATTAAGAACTAGAGAAAAGTTGTATGTTTTGTCATTGATACACTGCACCCTGATTGGCTCATCTCATCCTGAGACCCTCCTGTAAGGGGATGTCCAGTTGCCTACAGGTAGGCCTAGGGTCCCCACTCTGCACTCACACGTATTCACAATGTTATAGATTTGTGTTCTTTGATGCCTGATACATGATCCCTTCAATACCCTGTGATCACACAGGCTGGTGTGCTTCTTCCATGTTGACTTTGCTGCTTTTCAGCTAGATGAATCCTTGTTTATCTTCAAACCATTAGGACCGCAGATGCTATATCTTTTGAAAGTAGAGCGCCGTCTGCTTTCTTTACCACATTTGCTTGTGCACATATTTGTCTTTATTGATTGTGTCAGGAGGGTGAGCATCACAGAATGCCAGTTTAATAAAACAAAGTGCTCTCACATTAAGGAAGTATTTGAATAGAGGACCAATGTTCATCTGTTCTCTTAATATTAAACCTATAAATATATGAACATGGATCTATTTCTCCATCATCATATATAAATATATTTACATGCCTTTATTTAGATCTCTGTAAATGCCCTTTACTTCCTAGTTCTTTCCTCTATTTCCTTTTTACTATTTTTCTCTTATCTCACTGTCATGTTCAGTATTCATTTGGATATTAGTAATTTCTTTGTTACATTGCCTTATCAAGTCCTACCAGATCTCTTACACTCTCATTGCCACCGATATTGAATCCCTTGTTGCTCCCTTGTCCCTGGGTTTGTTAACACCACTTGCTTTTCTCTCCTTCCCCTCATCCATGTCCCCTTGGAATCATTATTCCCACTGTTTTCTCCTCCAGATTGGTTATCCCATCTACTTTATCTAGATAGACATACAGAGATAATGTTATGCACAAAAACAAGACAGAGCAAAGCAAAGCAACAAAAGTAAACAAAATGAAAACAACAAAAAACCCCAATGAAAAAAAGAAAAGTCTATAAATAATTCGAGGTCTGGTTGTTGACTTTTAGGAGTGTTTTCTGGTTTTGTCTTATGGGGTGCCATATCCTTTCCCCAAAGCCTATTTTTGGTATCTTCCATGGACTTCCTTGTTCTGATCTCCTTGCTGTTCTTTTGCATATTCTTGGTGTTTTATCTCAGTGTGGTGGAGTCAGATCAGGTGCAATTCCCACACTGTCCCTAGTGTTGGCTTAATAGGACTAAGGGTCAGTGATGGATGTCATGTCTCATGGTGAGGCTGGCCTGATGGTCCTTTCTGTGCATTGGCTGCTCTGAGCAGGGCCATCTCTCCCTCAAGGCTTGACTGGCCAGAATGTGCTCCACTCTGTCTTCCTTCCCCTTCATTTTCTTCTGTGTGCTCTGATCCGACATGTTCCTTTCCCTGAAGTGCAACCTCAATTCTTTCCTCTGAAGTGCATTCCTCTGGGGAGTGGAGGCAAGAAGGAATCTGTCCATGTTGTTGGAACTGGGGCCAGCCCCTTAGGCCACTCTATTGGTTCCCTGATTTATGCCAGTATGTTGCATTCACATCTTGGAGCACCAGGTTGAAGGCTGGCCCCTCTTTACCTGTGGAGATAAAACAATACCCTCTCCAGGAGAGACCAATCTCTGGAGAAGGACATTTTGTTTGACAAAATTAAGGGGCAGTGAAAAAGGAAGGGCCCCAAGGAAGTAGATTGACACAGGGTTTTCCACAAGGGCTCAAGCATACCAACAATTGTGAAGATGACACAACACTGGACAGTGTTTAGTTTTATTGTGCGTAAGGCTGCTTTTGTTCAGAACTGACTTAATGGCATCTAACAGCAACAGTTTATGGCAGAAATCATCTATCAAACAACTTAAAATTCACAACTACAGAAGATAAAATTAGATTACTGGGATCTTATAAGAATTCAACATTTATTACAACAAAGGATTTTTCCAAACAAACAAACAAACAAAACCCCCAAATTTACAGACTGATGACCTAAACTGGAGACAGTAGTGTCAGTCTAAGTCTTCTTTTCCTTATTCTTCTGTCCAAACTTTCTAGCCAATCCTCAAGTTCTCTTTTTCCTAACTCCTAAAGAGGTATGTATTTGATTCCTCTTTGATCTTTTCTTCTTCTTCCTTTCCCAGAAGTCTTTGCAATAGTAATTTCCTAAGTTTCTCCTTATTATATGGATGCAATTACTGATTTGACTATACCATTCCTTTACTCCAACTGTTCTTTCACTGTGGAATGAGAAAAATGATCCCCGGTTTACTAGTCAAGTGCCTCTACCCTATGGCTGCCTCTGACTTCAGTTCGAGTTGTCATAGTGTAGTGGTTATGCATTGGTCTATGATCCACAAAGCCAGCAGTTGACTCCACCAGCCACCTACACTAGAGAAAGATGGGACTTTCGACTCCCATGAAAAGACTATGTCTTGGAAACTTGAAGGGGTAGTTCTATCCTGTCCCACAGGGTTACCATGCACTGCCATTTCCTTGATGGCACTTACTGCTTCACTGTGTGCACCTTTATTTCTTCATTATATGAGCCCCAGAAGGAAGCCAAGGTCACGACATAGCCAAACACAGTCCCTGCTTTCCAAATTTGTGCTTTGTTGTAATTTTTACAAATTCTCCTTATTTTATTTTTGGTGTCTTTTGGTGTTTTGGGGGGAAGCATCACTATCCTCTGGTGGTCGTGGGAGCTACCCAGTGCTGCTCCAGAGAGACGCCGCTGGATTAGAACTGTCAAGCCCCTGGGCCACAGTCCCACACTCAACCATTTATGCCACGGGGGTTCAGCCAGATGCTTCTTATTTTAAACTTAACAAATCCATCCATCTCACTTTTTTACAAGTTTTGAGATCTGGGCAAGCAACTATTCCATGAAGCAGCCCTTGTAACTCACATCTTGATAAAACCACTTTGAATGAAGCTCATTAATACTCTTTTGATGGTTACGGAGTGTAATTTTCATTTCCCATGCAGATTGGATTATTGGTCCATGTTCCTAAGGCACAGCTGCCTCTCTCGGTCAATGGGGACTTCATAACTGCAGCGATGTTGAATATGTTTCAGAAGAGTTTCTAAACTAAGATGGAACAGGCTGGAGACCTGCTTTGATAATTAAGGCGATGAACATTTTACATATCGAGCTGGTGTGAACTTGGTGCAGCACGTTGCTATGTGTTTGCACTAACCCAATGAGAGCAAGTAAGAATAATCAAAACATCTCACACATTTACATTTGCGCATTAATATAGTTACTGTAATGTTACCTTCCTAAAACTCTCTCCGTTCTCTTCAATGACTAGCTGATACATTTCTTAAGAGTACAGCTTCTAATTCCATTAGTGGTCAGATTTTCATTTTACACTTTGAAGTCATCTTTCTGGTAGATGCTGTTGAATATTTCATTTATTGACATTCATGCAAATAAACTATTTCTTTAAAAAGGAGTTGAAATGCTTAGTAGAATGAAAGCGCTATTTAGTTAACATCAAGTATATTAAGAACATTTGCTGTTCATCTTTTTAATTCATTGGGGTTCTAGTTACATTTATCAATTGTCTCTTTAATATTTCTTTTCATTTTCTACTCTTTTTTCTTGCTATATGTATCTTCATGTAGTTACAGCAATGACTATTTCTCTTCTCTTGTGTCAAAGAATCATTCTTCTAGAAAATAAATTTGATTTTCTCTAAGGTTAGTCAGAGTGATTTAGAATAAACTAAATTGCACTAGAATCTTTGCACTTTTCTAAAAATGCCAAAGTTTTAAATTGCTTACCTCTGTACAGGATTGTGAAATTTTTATTTCCTTACAGATTTTGCTTTGAGCAACAAGATATACTATCTTTAAAATCAAGTCCATTAAATAAATTTTGAAAGTCTGAAAGATTATTCAGAATATCACTTCCTCTCAGAAATAAATCAATATGTTCAGCATAAATATCTGCAAAGCAGAAATTTTCTAAGCCTTACAAGTGAAAGAAATATTAATTTGTGATTTCCCTTTAGAAAGAAGAGGGGCAGTGTGCATAGAGTGTAAAGTAGCATTGTATTCTATCTGTTTATAGGATTAATTTCTGCAGCTGTAGCTTTAGAAAGTCGTCCCACTTATTAGGTTTTCCTCCCTTTCTTTATCACATGACATATTAACCTGAATCTATGTGATTTTTACCATTGAAGTAGAGAGCTGCTCAATTATTAGCATATTGATTGTGGCTGAAATGTTGAAAACTGCATGTTGACCATTTGGGAGAGCACACGCAGGAGTACTTATTTTTAAATTTCCATGACAGTTTTTGCACTCTTCTGAGCATACAGGGACTAATGTTGATGATTTGGGAGACCACAAGCTGGAGTATTTATTTTTAAATTTCCATGACAGCTTTTGCACTCTTCTGAGTATGCAGACTAAATGTAGTCTGTAATAATCTATGCAATTGCTTGTGATGAATTAGTATGTAATGTTAAATAATGGTCAAAGGAAACATGATCAATAAGCAAAGATTTTCAAATTGGAGATACCCAAGTGAGATAACCAGGAGTTTCATAAACTCAACTGTACTCAGCATTCCCAGTAACACTCAATCACTTGATTGACCAGGAATTGTCCTGAAGGTTGCTTTGGAGAAAGTGACCTACCACTCTATAAAGGGGCGGGGGGGGGGGGGCTGTTTTTAAATTGTTTAATTAACGATGTGAGTTCAATAATAAGTTGAATGGTTCACTCTCCACAACTAATGCTTAACTAAGCTGTCATCTTGTTTGTTATCCCCACTGTTTGATTTATACTTATCAAGCAGGGCATGATTTGTTGAAGTCCATTGTTTCTACACAAAACATACTGATATAAAATGATAGACCTAGGAATGGAATTGCCACTAAAATTGAAGCTCTAATGTACATCTTGATGGTCCTGATAGCATAATTGTTACATGTTGGGGTGCTAGTTGCAAGGTCAGTAATTTGAAACTACTACTCTCTCCTTGGAAGAAGATAGGGCTTTGTACTCCCTCAAATAATTACAGTCTCAGAAACTCACAGGGGCAGTTCTACCCTGTCCTGTCCTGCCAGTGCAAGTCAGAATTGATCCAGTGGCAGTGTCTTTGGTGTTTTTATTTTGTTGCTTTATAAATGGGTCTGGAAGTAGACCTTAGATATTCAGATCTAGTATGTCTGGGATGCATCCAGCAATCTTTATTTTTGTAAAGCAATTTGTCATTGGGTCAGTAGGGGGAAAACACTGTATTAACTTGACCTTTATTCTTTGTTTTTTTTTTTTCTTACTCAAAATGTGATCTGCAAATCCACAGAAATCTAATATTATAAGAGAGCAGGGATAATCTGTAAGATCATAAATTATACTCCACCTCTACTGAATCATAATTTGCATTTAAGGATTCTCGTGAGATTCATATGCATACTAGAGGGTGAAAAGCATTGGTTTTGAAATTACATTATAATTCATTTAAACAGTTAGTAGCTAGTTGCCCCTGCCACTCAGTTGCTACCCCAAATGGAGGTAGCCCAAACTCATAGTGACCTATATATGCACCTAGATGGAGTTAGGGGAGCTTAATTGCTTTCGTTGTTGACTTGAAGAGAGAAGAGATAGTAGAACCCAGGGGAGGAAATTTTGAATAGACAGTTGGGTGTGGTAGGTATATGATATGATGTCAACTTGAAGATATATGAAAGTGTAGCAATAATGTCCAACCTGCCAGACAGGTGAGAGTCAGGAGATTCCTCCTTGGGGGCATAACCTTTTTATAAACAGGGGAAATACGAAGCTTCCCCCTTTCTCTGCCACTTTGCCTTCCTGCCTTCTGAGACTTTTCTGCTGAAACGGAGAGCTGCTGGTATCCTATCATGCTCTGCAGACAGTAGATAGAAGCAACTCTGTGCCCACTGCTCTGTGATATTCCTGCACTCTGACTCACCCACGCGCTTGACTGGTGTGTTCCTGCAGGAGTATGAATAGGCAGTGACTTTATGCACTGATGTCAGGCTGAAGGATTTTAATTGAAGTGACCTGAGATAATTATTTATATATAATTATTTAATATATTTTATTTCAAATCCATTTTGGGGGAGCTCAAACAGATATAATATCCTTCAATCATTCAATCATGAGAAGCAGTGTTGTAAAATTGCTTCCACGATCAGTTTCAAAACATTATTTTCCTTCTTGAACTCCTTGACATCAGTTCTCTTTTACACTGCCCCCACCCATCATTTTAACGCTCAGAAATCTGTGCTCTATTTGGTGATCGTATAGGTTCATCAATCCTGGTTTTCATATACTTAAAAATAGAAAAGAATGCTAAAATTTAAATTTAAAATAGTGACATAATGACATAAGACATCTGAGATAACCTGATCAAGAACAACAACAACAACAACAACAACAACAGCAACAACAAATACAGAAAATGTTGAAAACCACATCGGGCCTAAAGTGCATCAGAGGGGGAAATAACTGGCAAGGTTTTAGCCATTGAAATCATGTTGGTGTGCTTTATCCATGGACACTTAGTTGACATTTCACTTAGATGGCTCTTTGTTTGGAAATAAGCTTGTGTTGTTGTTTTTTTAAAATAAGCCTTTATAAAAGAGCTGAGATGTTATTTTATTTGATAGCTGGGTACAATCCAATTTCTTCACTACATTTTGATAAAGCACCCGCATCTTCTGTGTTCCTTTCCTGAGGGGGGTTATCGAGCAGCTCCATGATGTAAGAACTAATTACCATTTTGTTCTTAAATTGGAGCTAGGATTTATTGGGAGACCAAAGCCCATTCACGAATCTGTGCTTTTTAAGAAGCATCATTTTATTCTAGGATCGTACAACTCTTATCACAATCCGTACATCCACCCACTGTGCCAACATATTTGTACATTTGTTGCCATCCTCATTCTCAAAGCATTGTCTTTCTACATGAGCTCATGGTATCAGCTCCTCATTTTTACCCCTTCTTCCCTGCCCCCACCACAAACCCTCGATAATTTATAAATTTTAAAATTACTATTTTGTCATGTCTTATCCTGTCCAACATCTACCTTAACGCACTTTTCTGTTGTTGGTCCCCCAGAGAGGGGGGTTATATGTAGATCTTTGTCATTAGTTCCCTCTTTCTTCTCCTTCCCCTCCTAGTACCACTACTCTCATTATTGGTTCTGAGGGGATTTTCTGTCCCAGCTTCCCTGTGTTTTCAGTTCCAATCTGTGCCAGTGCACATCCTCTGGTCTAGCTGGATTTTCAATGTAAATTGGGATCATGATAGTGAGCGGGGTATGAAGCCCATCTCCCTCTGTAAGACTTCCTTTTAAAATCTCCTTGTAAGTTTATTGTAAATAATCTTATCAATCACACCCCTGGAAAAATGATCTTCCATTAATTTTGTCTTTGTTTAGTCCCTGATACTAATTTTTTATAGCCCCGTTGAGAGAGGGATATTGGGTCAATATATGCTACCTGTGACTGGAGGCTATTTACACAAACGACGGGGGTTGTCAGGAAAATTTATAATAATAATCACTGAGAATGTCAGACAGAGGTTTGCTGGAGCAATACATATCTTAATACTGCATATAAAGCATTGATCTAGCAAGACCATGCTTGTCTTCCTATCAATCGAACAATCTGGGTACAGCTGTCTTCTGCTTCCTCAGACACTGTAACTTTCTTTCTCATACATAGGCAAGTGTCATTTGGTGTACTTCCAGAGAAAACCCATCCTTATTCCATGGATTGCAACATTTGTGACATTAAAACCCACTTGCTACCAGTGTGCAGAATCCAAATCATGGCAAACCTATAGGAAAACTTGAATTGCTTTTTGGGATTTACAGAACTGTAACTCTCTCATTGGACAAAATGAGATGGAAGACTGATGGCATTTCGATTGGAAGAGGGTAGGAATAACAATGGATACTAAAGCAAACAGGGCAGGGTTCAATGACAGCATATCCATATATATGCTGGTGCCACTAGTTGACATCCAATTTTTCCCAAGTCATATCAGAAGGAAATATTGCCTAGTCCTGAGCTAGCCTCAAAATAATTTTTTATGTTTGGGTTCATTATTGTACTTAGCAACAAACATGTAACAACACATTTAACTTCTCTTTTGTTAGAAAAGCTTAAAATATTCCATGTGTTATTAATTTATGATTTGGTTTTGCATAAAGCAGCTTTCAGAAAAATGATTATGGTCTATCCAGTATGCTTTAATACTTGATAGCGAGAACAGTTAGATGCTCTCTGCACTCTCCTGACACAGACTGACACAGTCATCACCTGAATAATTCAAGGGGAAAATATCTGATATTCCTCAGGTGACTATGATCTTTAAGCCTGCCCACAGATGCATTTTGCCTGATCCAAATGATCTCAATTAAGATTAACGTTTCAAGGAAGCATGGGAACTGTATTCTCTGAATGGGTCCTAAATCTGATGAAATGCATTCAACTATTTTAAGCATCTCTAAAGCAGAATAAATTTTATCATGATAAATTAAATCACATAACCTAATGAATGTACTTTTGCCACTTAGCAAGATAACCAGTGAAAGCTAGATACTAAAATCTGTGTATTTAATTGATAAAAGCTCATATATTGCATTAGAAATGTATAAAACTACTCTGTAGTGTCAACTACCACACAGCATTCTGTCTCATTAACTACAAAGAGATACTGTGCACGTTTTATGGTAATTTTGACAAATTACATTTCTTAGTGTTTAAATTTGGATTTTGTGATCTTTCTTGCCAAATTATTTAACCTCACAAATGCTAGCTTTGTAGTAATTAATTGGTATTTAATTATAACTTCATAGGTAGAGTTATAATCTTTAGATGAAATTTTATTTCATTTAAAATAAACCTTTTACTCATCATAACTGACTTCCTTTTTGTTCTCCCCAGAAAGTATCATGGGGGAAATGTTTTAGAATCTTTATTTAATTTGTTAGGCTGCTACATGCTGTTGAGTAAGTGGTCCCGCATAGTAACCTTATAAATAATAGAAGGAAACATTGCTTGTCCCTGCACCACTGTTACTACTATTACTCTCTTTGGACACGTTGTTATAGTCACTGTGTCAATCTATATTCTTTAGGGTTTTCCTCTTTTCTCTAATCCCTACCAAGTATGATGTTCTTCTCCCGAGACTGGTCCTTTCTCATAACAGAACCCAAGTAAGGCAGATGGTTTGGTAGTTCGGTTATCTGCCAAATTAACTGGACAAGGATTCTTAGTAGTTTGCCAGTTAAGGTGTAGTCATTCCCTATGATATGACCTAACACTGTGTAGTCAATTCCATAATGGGGTCTGCTGGGAGAAACCAATCTATGTAAGATATTTGGGGGAGATGCACCTCCATAACTCAGGTTACAGGGCCCAGAAAATTGAAAGCACTTTCCTTTTGGGCTGTGACCTACTTCCTTTCTTTAAAAGGATCCCATGGGAAAGCTTGCATTCTGTTATACTCAGGGCTGAAACATGAGTTAAAACAGATTTCTCTGTATCTAACAACAAAGTTAGTATAACAGAGTTACTGAGTTACTATCTATTTATTGTGAGACATAGTTGAGAAATTTCAGTTAGAAATCCAAGGTAGCAATATTGAAACTGGCATAACACCAGAATAACAAGGACTGCGAGTGGAGGCACAGATTTCTTGGCCCCATCCTCTGTTCTGATTCAATGTCTAAGACGAGATCGCCAAATTTGTGTTTCTACCAAGTTCTTGATGGTGCGAAGCAGCTGCTGTCATCCCTTGGAACATACGGGGAACCAATGGTGTAAGGGGAGCAAAGTTGTGATGAGAGACTTCAGAGACTAAATGCGCAGAATCACATCTGACTGCATCCGGAACTGGACAAGATGCTGCTTTTAGAATAGCTCCCCATGGTACTTACTGTAATAAAAGCTAAGCCTTTTAAAGTGTTCACTACTTGGTGGATCTTGTTCCAAACGTGTAGTTATATATTAAGACATTTAATTCTTGCAATATTCCTACTTCCATGTATTGAGTTGATGCTCACTCATAGTGACTCCATATGGGTGAGAATGACACTGCTCTTATGAGGTTATGACACTAACTATGGGAATAGAAAGCCCTGTCCCACTGTGGTTTTGAACTGATAAAGCTTCAGTATTGCTTCCAGTTTTCAACTGTAGAAGGTGAAACTAAGTTGGGTTAAGTTATATGGACTGGAAGTGAGATCTAGTAATTTAGATTCATTCAGTTTTCTAGTGGCCAACTCTTAATACTAAAAAAGGAGATGATATGATTCAGACAAGGGCCAGGTGTTTGTATCCTATCCAGAGTTCACTTATGGATCACTCTCCCCATTCATCAGAGAGTAAGTCTGAATTTTAGGGGGAAAAAGTTTATGAATCTGAAATGAGGTTGGATATTAGAAGAGAGAGAATGGTTTTATTCAGAAACAACTTTACAGATAGTAAAATGACAAAAGGAAGAAATCCAAGGTATAATTTGAAACACTGTAACTTACTTGTACTTTCTTTTAAAAATGTGGAAATAATAAAGATAAATCAATATTGTCATATCCCACCACACACAGCTACACAAAAGACGTAGCATAAAAAAATGCTATCCAAAAAAAAAAAAAAGACTATCCAAGGGCTGAAATCTTTATTCACTGAGTAATAACCATTTCTGGTGTGCTTAACACAGAAATGTTAATCTTCAGGAGATAGTACAGACTTTAGCATTATTTATTTGTGTTTATGCATTTCAAATAATTCATATGATTCATGAGTCTGTAAGCTTGACAGGCACCTATTTAGTGGCACAACGGTTAAGAACTTCACAGTTTACAAAAGATCTGTGATGGGAACCCTATAGCTATTGTACAGAAAGAAATAACTGAGAAGCCATTACCACAGAGATTCCCAAGCATGACACCCTAGAAAGCTATTATACTATGTCCTGTAGAATCACTGATTTGGAATTGACTCCATATCTCACAAAGATGATCTGCCGGGCATTTTTGGCATTAAGGAATTTACAAGGAAAAGGAAAACATTCCTGTCTATGGTTATTCAATTTAACTGATAGGAGAGATAGTAAATACAATACATGTTATGTTAGAGGAAGATACAACTTTGTCTAGGAAATGAATCAAGATAACAGTGACAGAGTATGCTGGTGATGGTGGAGGTGTGTGTGTGTGTGTGTGTGTGTGAAAAAGCCAATGAGAAGAACTATTCTTTCCATAAATGAGTCAAAGAAATCTGATACGCTTTCAAAAGAAAAAAAAACCTGATTGGAATGAAGTGGGAAGAAAAAGGACAGCATGAGAATTTACCCAATCTTTAGAATTAGTCACCAAATTTCATAAAATGAAACTCAGATGACTATTTCATGTTTGAATGAGACAAGTGAGAATACATCTCCCTTATACTAGAACAGCTCGCCAAAGAATAAGAGTTTCCACCAATTCCAATAGGAAGCAAGTTGTCCAAATATGATATTAGCCAGAATTTCCTGGATGTAAGCTCCATAGCTGGCAAGTGAACTGCATGCATTTTCTGTTGACTACATTTGGGTTATCTTTAGAAATGGCAAATATCTATCTGTTCCATGCCCTGCTTAATCCAAATGAGAAGAAATGGTAGAGTATAGTTAAAAATTTATAACAGCAAATAATCCCAGGCATTCTCAAACTATGCCCCACAGGCCATATGTGGCCCACCAAGGACATTTATCTGGCCCACCGGGTGTCTTTGCCACCGCTCCCTTCCTGTTTAACACCTGACTCATCCTGGGCCCACAATGAATTTGTCCACAGTTAGTTTTTTTTTTTTAACTATAGTCCAGCCCTCCAATGGTCTGAGGGACAGTGAACTTGCCCCCTGTTTAAAAAGTTTGAGGACCCCTGATTAAACATTAGAAACCACATCTTACTGCAAGCAAGGCACAAAAAAGAGTAAGAGATTGCTATCAAAAGATGGAGCGTCCGAGGTCTTAAAGGCTTGAAAGTAAAGAAGCTGCCATCTACCTCAGAAGCAACAAAGCCCACATGGAAGAAGCACACTAGCTTGTGGGATCACGAGGTGTGAAAGGGATGAGATATCAGGCTTCAAGAACTAAAAGGCATAACATTGGGTGCTCACTTTCCTGATATGATCGCTGAGGACAAATGTGTGCATAAGCTAATGTGGTGAAAAAAGCTGATGGTGCCCAGCTACCAAAAGATATAGCATCTGGGGTCTTAAAGGCTTGAGTAAACAAGCGGCCATTCAGCTCAGAAGCAATAAAGCCTACATGGAAGAAGCACACCAGCCTGTGTGATCATGAGGTGGTGAAGGGATCTGGTGTCAAGCATCAATGAGCTAAAATTATATTAATATTAATGAGAGGGGTACAGATGGGGACCCAAAGCCCATCAGTAGGTGAGGCAACATCCTCTTGCAGAGGGGTTACAAGGAGGAGATGAGTCAATTAAGATACAGGGTAGCAGCAATAAAATATGCAACCTTCCTCTAGTTCCCAAATGCTGCCTCCCACCCACTATCATGACCCCAATTCTACCACATATATCCAGCTAGACCAGGAGATGTACAGTGAAGTTAGAAACATGGGAAATTTAGGATAGATGATCCCTCAAGACTACTAATAGGAGTGGTAATACCAGGAGGGTGGAGGGATGGAGGAATAGAAAGGGAGAACCAACTTCAGGGATCTACACGTAGCCTCCTCTCTGGGACACAGACAACAGGGAAGCGAGTGTTGGGAAACATTGCACAGTGTACAGTATGAAAAAAATAACAATTTGTAAATTACTAAGGGTTCAAGGGCAAGGGGGGGGAAGGGTATTTATAGGGAGCTGATACTGGGAGCCTGGAGGGACGGAGGATGTTTTGAGAGTGATAATGGCAATAAGTGTGTAAATGTAGCCTATATACAATTGATGTTTGTATGGATTGTGATGGGAGTTATATGAGACCCCAATAAAATGATTCATTTAAAAAATAAATAAATAAAAAGAAATTTGCAATGGAAAATTAAAACATTTCTTATTTAAAATAGATGGGGAAAAAGTTTTGAAAGGCTGGTTTGGTTAATTAAACATTGAAAATCAGAAAAAGTTAAGGAGAAATCCACAAACTTTTGTTCTCTATTTTCTGATTTTGTTTACCTAGAATGAGGATTGACTTTAGAAATAAAAGTTAAATAAATTTTTACTGTATCTATAAAATTAAATTTGATTGGGCATATTCCTAAAAGTATCTTGGGCATGGGTCGTAATTCCATGCTTTTTAATCAAAAGACATATAAAGGTGAATGAAACTTTATAAGTAAACAATAAGTACAGTTTCTGATTCTTTCCCTGAAAAAAAGTCTTTCTTTTCTTGGAAATGAAGCATAGGAGGTTCAGGGGCAAATTTGCTGTTTTCTTAAAGTCAGAAGATCCCTGTGGCCAAATTTGGTATTAAGTATAGATGTGACAAATAGAAATATCACTTTTAAAAGACTCAGTGATGCTATTTTTAAGAGTGTGAGTCTCATAGCAACCATATATCAAAGAACAAATCATTGATCTCTTCTGTGTCGTCTCCTGTGCCAACACTAGGTATACTCTTGAACCCAATGGTTTAGCTATTGTAGCAATCCATCTCATTGCCATCGTAATAGGGATGTGTGGTCCATTGCTATCATCAACATGCCAACCCATCTCCTAGAGGACTTTTGTCTTTTTTTGCTCAGCATCTGTTTTACCAACAATGTCACCTGTGCTTTTGATAACATGGCTAAAATAAATTGGATGGAATCATAAGATATTTGCCTCTAAGATAATTCTGATACAACTTCAAGACAGATTTGTTTATTCTTCTGGAACTCGATGGCAATTTTATAGAGGTAGTCTTACATATAAGTTTTAAGACTATGTTGGTTAATAGCTGATATTCAAACTAGCTACATTATCTTTATTTTGACAGAATAGAAATTGGACAACTGTGACTAAAGAGACATCTTTAAATCTGTGCTTCATAATTTTCACAAATGGAATGATACAATGTTCTTTTCTGATTCAGTTGCCTAAAAGGGGTGGAAACTAAAATTTGTTTTCTAAGATGTAGACTTTATTTACCATTTTATGATTTCCCCCCACAGGTATACTGATATATATCCAAAGATAATATATTCCTATTGAGAGAGGAAAATAGAGATCCATAAAACAAGTTTCCACAAATTAAAAATCATACAAATTAAATTATATCACTTGAATTAATTGTGCTAATTGCTTTGATTATCTTACATATTAGTCTCATTTGAGGTTTGGCAAATTTTTATGTAAATGGAAATATACTATGTATTTTAGTTATGACTACTTCTTTTGTTATGACGATTCAAACTGTTTGCAGTGAGACACAATATGCAAATGACTAGGAATGATTAGAAATAATCTATAGTTTTCCAACCCCTAAGTCTCATCATATTACTTCTGCTGAGTTTTGATCAAAGGACTTGGCATAATGGAGGTGAGAAATCTATGAGCCAGAGAATGTAAAGGATCTAAGACCATTTACATTTTTCAATTTCAGATTTTTAAAAAACTGTTGTTGATCAGCTCCCAAGGTGAGGGTAGGTTTCTGGTAGCAGTCACCCAGGGGAGGTTTTATTATAATGTTTTTTTAATCAGCATAATCATTATCATTAATCATGTTTAGCCCAACGTATTGCTATCAATTCTGACACATAGTGATCCCGTAGTGTAGAGTATAATGGCTTCATTGGGTTTGTGAGAGACTGAACATTTTTATAAAAGCAATTATTCTTATCTTTTTCTCCTATAGTGGCTAAGAAGCTTGAACCATCAACCTTGGGTTTAACATATCAATGCCTCATTGACTGTGCCACCAAACCTTCTTTTCAACCTAGGAGTACAAATAGTTGGCATATATTTTCTTTTAACTACTAGAAGGAGCTTCTGAAGCTACTCTTTCATTGAATGCCTCATGTTCAGGAGCATTATTTTGTCCATAATTAATTCTTGACCTATGATTGGACTCTGGTCCTGCACCTTTCTGTTAAGACAGTTGTAATATACATTGAATACCTCTTTTGTTTTAAGCTTTCATGATCTTTGCCTATTTTTATCAGTATCTTTATAAATCAAAATATTGACATTCCATAAATGAGCATCTGACTGTGATAACATCAGCATGTTTTATATTTCAACACTGTATATAATACATTCTACTATTTTTCAATACATTCTACTATTGATAAAATGTACAACCCCCTAAAACTACTTAATTGTGTCTCACCATAAATTGAAAGCATTTTAAATTGGAGATTACCTGTAGACTAAAAATCTAGTTACTTTAACCCTTATTAGAAAGCATATCTTACTTATGGAACCATATTCTTCAAAAAAACTTTATTAGTAATAATTAAAAGTATCCTTTTAACAGTCTTCCATATTTGTCAATTAGTTCTAAACTTCGATGCAGAACATGCCTAATTTATTAGGTCTTGCAAAACCCCTCTAAAGTTAGGAATCTCTTCATCAGGAAAAATGTTTGTAGGTCATCTATTTGTAATCTATTTACCTGTTTATCATCCGACCACCTGCCATTTTCCAGTGCATTCCTGAACTCACAGATCCTGTGTAGGCAATCCCTCGATTCCCAAGAAAGGAATTTCTTTTAACTACTAGATAATGTGAAGGGTGAATGTAGGTTGGGGAGTGTGGCTGGCATGTTACACCCACGTGGAAGCAAACCAAGAAAGAAAAAAGGAAAAGGACCGCCTACACTATATATCAGCACACCAGGCCTGGAGGACGATGTGCCTGCATGGAACTGCAAAGGCACAAAGAGGAAGTTAGGCCCAGCAACAGCTCCAGGCATGCTGTCCCCTCCCTGGAGCGTACTGTGACAGAAGACAACAACTCTGGGGGCAAACAGCAGAGCCTTAGTCTGCTCTGAACCCCCGACAGGCAGGAGAACCAAAAAAGGAACATAACAGAACCTCAATGGGAGTAGGGAAAAGATACAATGTTTCTGAAGAGTCCCCAAAGTAGGCATCAGGCGAGGGGAGGCAGCTTTCAGAGTTCTCCCAGGACCAGAGGGGAGACAGTCATAAAGATCAGCAGACAGACCTGGAACTATGTATGCGTTTTCATTCTTTTCTCTTTTTAATCTTATGTTTTCTTTTTCCTTCATTTCTATTATTGTTGGGTTACCTACCAAGATAAGCCAGGCATGGGAAGTAAGCCTGAGAAGAAAACAATGGGCTGATGGTCCTGGAGAGATTGGGGGAGAGGGATTGGGGTGAGCATGATTGCGGGAGAGGAAGAAGGTGAAAGGAAGCAGAAGAACAATCTAGGAAGCAAAACTATGGATACAGGTACAAGCATAAGTGTGTACATGTTAGTCATACATTAATTCATAAAAATAGAAGTATTGGTCCATGTATATTGGTCCATATAAATATGGCAATACACTGAGGTCATGTATGAATATCAGGCCTCTACTCATGCCCTCCTTCAATGCAAGTATTCTTTGTTCTAAAAAAATGGCGTTCTGTGATGCTCACCCTCCTGGCATGATCACTGAAGACAAACTGGGTGCATAAGAAAATGTGGAGAAGAAAGCTGATGGTGCCTGACTATTAAAAGAGATAGTGTCTGGGGTCTTAAAGGTTTGATGTTAAATAAGCAGTCATCTGGTAGAGAAGCAACAAGTCCACATGGAAGAGGCACACTACCTTTGCAATCATGAAATGTTGCAGGGACCGGGTAATAGCCATCAAAAGAAACAAAACAAAGAAACAAATCATGTTATTGAGAATGAGCGAGATCAGATCAGAGACCCAATGCCCACCTATAGAAAATGGGGCATCGGGGCATCCTTTTACAGAGGGGTCATAGGGAACAGATGAGTCAATCTGGTTGCAATAAAGCACCAATGAAACATGCGGTATTCCTCTGGTTCCTTGAGGCTTCCTCACACCCCACTATCATGGCCCTTTGTACTGCCTTTAATTGCGGCTGTACATGGGAACCTGTGTACATGTACAAATAAGACATAAGAGCTTAGGACATGTGAAATCCATGATTGGGAATGGGAGTAAGGATGCCAGGAGGACATGGGGAATGTGGGAAGTGGAGGAGAGGAAGGAGGAACCATTTGTGATGACCAACATATAATCACAACACCCCACCCCAAGGGGGATGGATAACAGAAACCATGGGAGAAGAGACACAGAGGTTGGGGTAAGATTTGAAAATAATAATATTTTACAATTTATCTAGGGGCCATGAATGTGGGGTGGGAGGGAAGTGGGGGAAGAGGAGCTGATTTCAAGGGCTCAATAGAAAACCAATATCTAGAAAATAATGATGACACATATGTGAAATGTGCTTGATAAAATTGATGGATGCATTTTTACAAGAGCTATAAGAGCCCTCAATAAAATGTTGAAAAAAGAAAAAATACCATGGATCATCAATGAATAAAGAAAGAACGAAAGAAAGAAAGACAAAGAGAGAAAGACTAATTAAGTTGTTTTGGTCAAAATTAAACTTCAGTACAGGAACTGTAACTTCTGAGTATATTTGTACAGAAGTCTATCTTAGTTCCCTTATGTATAAATGAGATCTTGTGGGTATTTTGGGATGGGAGAAATATGAATAATGATTAGAGGTTTTCTTTTCTTATAACTGGAAGTGGCGTATGCAATAAGCAAAATCCTCTTTGGTTGCTAATTATGTGGTGCTATTTCCTGCGCTAGAGAAGTCAATGGTTTGAAAGAACAGTGATCAAGGGAAGTCTTATGCAATGCGGTACCTTTATTCATTTATCTTCTATTGATATCCTTGTGAATGTTTTGTTGTACTACTAGGTTCGTGGGATTCTATAGGAATTAATTTAAAGTTTAGCAATGTAAGTCAAAATGTAAATATATCAAATGAACCAAAGTGCATCAAGTAAATACTTAGTAATATGCATTGCATCATATTTTTGAACTTTTTATAACTATTCTGTTTAAATTTGAGCAGCATTTCAAAAATTCCCTTTTCATTTCAAAAGATGAAAAAAGGCAAAGGTAATTTTATAGTCAAACACATCGGCAGTATCTTGGGTTAGACAGTAAAACTGCTGTCAGAATCTTTATAATGAAAAAATAACACTGTGAATCTCTAAAAGAAAAAAACAGTAGCAAGTGTTCTGTCTGTTCTCATTTAAAAGGAAAGCTTTTTTTTTTGGTGCCTCACCTAGAACTATTTGCGGCACATGTTGCAATCCCATTGTACTGCTCTTTTCTTTTTTCTATTGTACTGCTTTTTTCATATTTCTTTCAATAGGAAAGAAAAGATGTCATGGATGCTTAATTTTTAATATATGAGTATACACCTAATTAGTGCTTAAAATGGAAACTATATATAGAGAGAAGAGAAGTAACATTTTTAGCATAAAGCTAAATTATCAATATAGTTAATATAATAGGCAAAGTTTGTCATATCCCTGCTCAGTGTTGTTCATACTAAATTACCCCCTTCCCCACATTTATGGTGGATAACAGCAGTAAAATGCCATTTCCAAATGCAAAAATGTCTAAGTACGCTATTTCTAAGACCTGCATAGAATAGGAATAACGTATTTTCTTCAATAGGCTTTATTGGATAGAGCAAATTAAAGTTTAGGATACTAATTGTGTATGTTAATAACGTATTATTCAGCAACAATGCATCATTTGTTATCTGTGAATTAAACTATAATTAGGGTTAGTAAGCTGACTAATTAAAATTGAATAAGATCTTAGGTATTTTAAAGCACATTGTGAGACTCTTTAGAAATACCCTGTTTTTTATGTCAACTGTCATGCACTCACCAAGTAGTAGCTTCAAGGAATATTTTGATTGGTTAAATATTGATAAGCATTTTATAATATCTATGATACATTCTGTGAAATAATATGTGACATGATTTGAATATTGTGTGAAGAACATATTTAAATCTTAAGGGAATTCATTATGACAAGAATGTCATAGTCACTGCTGCTGTCTCTATTTCTCTGACTGCTTTTGCTAAGGGCGCTGAGAGGAAGAGGTAGTGGCAGCAGCTGAGCGGGTCATGGGAGGGGAATGAGAAGAAGCAAGCAGAATTGGCCCAGCCTCGCTTTCTATTTTCTGCCCAAGCACCAGCCAAAGCCCGAGAGTTTGTCCCTGAGACCATGTTCTGTGCCTCACCTGCCCATGTCCCACCTGTGGTCTATTGCGTTAGGAGTCTGCATTTGGGTTCTTTAGAGTCATGTCCACTGAAGTCAGCAAGAAATGATGGAGTCAGGAGAAGATCATGGAAGGAGTACAAAGTTCAAAACAATAGAGGTGAATATTATTATAGCCCCAATCGTGTAATACAGATGATATATAAGGAGAAGCTGGAATAGATACATAGATTGAACAAGTGAAATACGGGAGGGAGGGAGGGTGGGAGGGAGGGAGAGAGGGAGGGTGGGAGGCAGAGAGAGACAAAGAGAGAGAGAGAAAATGTCAGAGTATACTTACTATTGTTATTGTTAGGTGCCATCAACTCAGGTTTGACTCACAGACGTCCTATATACAGCAGAATGGAAATGCCCTGGTCCGGTGCCAGCCTCACAGATTTTTCTATGTCTGAACTTAGGGGACTTATATGCGGGTATTTTCCTACAACTGGGCCAAGAATGAATTGTTCAGGCAGCACAAGGACCTACTGGAAATCAGGAAAAGTGTATGCTAGGTTTGTATCCACTCACCAATCTGAATGTTAAGAAAAACATCCGACAAGCTGGACTAGATGAAGAAGAATGTGGCTTCAGGATTGGAGGAGGCTTACTAACACCCTACAATATGCAGAAGGACAACCTTGCTTACTGAAAATGAGGAGGGTTTGAAGTGCCTCCAGGCTTAACAAACATGGGCTGGAATATACTGGATTGGGAATATACTGTGGCTAGAACTGTCAACTTTCTGTTTCATTCCTACCTCAAATGTACTTAGGAATACAGATCCCTATCAAATGCATCCATATTTTTACTTAAACTTCAGAGTTTAAGTGAGTAACTTCTTTAAATTAATCAAATTAAGCATTTAATATACATTGTTTCCTGGTCATACCACTTAGAACATATCTGTAATCAATACTTGATAAAAAGAAATTTGAATACCTATCATCCCCCTTTTTTTTTTAGTCCCAAACAAATAGAACAAGATGAGTGAAATTTGACATACTTTTCTACTCAAGATAGTTGGTTAAAAAGTCAATGTTGTAAATGAAATGACTAAAAAACTTATACTTTTTTCTATGAAATAAACTTTTGTTTGAAATCAAATACAAACTTAGAAAACTTATTTTTAATTGTAGTTTTTCTGATACAATGTGTCCTCAAACCCACGAACCACTTACTGAATGAGATGGTTCACTTTCCATTGGCTTCACATTAACAAAATGAAATTATTCCATTTCGTACTGCAACATTGAAGTTAATATGTAAAATATGAAGCTACTATGAGATCTCATAAGAACCTACTAGGAGATCTCATAACAGTCTGATTTGTGTTTGAAATAATTTCAACTAATCACCAATTTCCTGAAACCAATCAGTTGGAATGGAAGGCATGAGTGACAAACTATATAATGAGCATTGCATCCAGTAGTGTGACTAGAGTCAGTGTCATCCAGGAGGGTGATGCATGCTCTTACCACTCCAGGGAATCCCTCTAAGACCAAAGGAAAAGTCTTCATAGTATGTTCTGTCAGTTTTAAGGTGATAAGCATAGTAGAAAATGTCAGAAATGTGACACTTCCTAGATAACAGGAAGATTAACAGAATGATTTGTAAATTATCTCTACACTCTGTTACAAGATTACGAGTTACAAAAATACTACTAATTAGAGGAAGCTTTTTACATTTTCTTATTCCTTTCCTTTAATTACTATTTTACTTTTAAAGTTATTGATACAGGTTTACAAAGTCTAGCTTTCATAGCACTATAGTTAAAAAAACAGAACATTTAACAAAATCAGCAACTATACAAACATTGGCTGTAAAGAAAACAACAACACACAAAATATACACATGAAACTAAAAAACTCTAAGAGTCATTGTAATTGAGTAATCATGAGAGCTCTGGCCTCAGTGTCTTAGAGGTTGAAAAACCATATTAGCTTCGAGTGTTAGCCTTGTGGTATATTGATATATGTAAGATGGCTTGTTATGAATACTGTTCTTGTTATTATAACTAATAGCAGGACTATCTTTATAAAAAATACAAATTTCTACTGAAAGGTTGAAAAAATTTTATGGACATTTTTGTGTCACCCTCTCTGACAGTATCCCCTGCTGTGGTCTGCACAGACCACACCTCCCTCATGATGCCACTGAACATGTCCACGAAGGTCAAGATACCAACTTTGGATTAGTAGAACAAGACCTTCATAATTTAAGAGACTCAAGAAAGCCTGCAGGTTGCCTGACTATCATAACGGTGATGAAAATCATCCACCGAAGTAGGCATTATTGTAAATCTTTGTCCACATGACAGATTTACATCTTCTTACTTCCATAAAATTCACCATTAATGGCACAACACCTATTAAGCTGAGATATTTCTAGGTGTAGTACGTCATGGTATTTTTCTATACAGTTTACATTATTCTTGGCATTCCACTGCCTGTCTCATGAGATGGCAGAGAAGGAAAATATAGTAACTTGCACTCACTTCTCAAGGACACAATGCTACATCTGACCAAAGGAAATATTCAGCATGTGCAAAGCAAATTTTGAGAATAATAAGGTTGTAAAACGCATATCACATGAGGGGTTTTGAAGCTCAGGACACACATTTTGTTTCATATAATACAATTTTAATATATTATGAAATGCCTCCTTTTTAGGAGTCATCAAAAAAAGGTCAAGTAAGCATTTACAAAAGCTCGTTCTTAGAGCTGGATATGCAAAAGGAGAGCAAGTATGATCTCTGACACACACCCAGTGTTAGAGCTCCAACTTCTACTAGTGCTTGTGTAGGAATACCCTGGGGCCTCAAAAACATTGCAGTAAAGCTACTGCAGCAGTTTGAGATGGCACAAGCTGAGCAGGCTTTGTGTAGCACAAACAATTAAAATGTCCGGGTGATCCCTGGAGATCTGTCAGCACGTTGAGAACCTGGGATCCTGAATAACTTAATTCTTATTCACATACAGCAGGAGGGAAAAATAATTTCAACTCTTGTCATGCACTCTTTATTTTCTCTTTTGAGAGAAACAATTTATCTGTTACAAGCATATTAAACTTTCTTACACATCATTATGAAGTTTTTGTGCCTTGTAGGGTAATACTACACCGAGGTTACTGTTACTGCATCCTATGCAGGCTAAAAATAAATTTTAAAAAACCATAGATTATGCTATTCCACAACTGAAAGGGTTTAGTGATATTGCCTCATTGAAACCCTCAATTTGCGCATGAGGGAATGGCAAAATGACTCACCCTAGCATAGTCGTTAGCTAATGGAAGGAACAGGAATTGAGAAATGTGCTCCCTTTGCAATGGAAAGAACCTTCTGAATGCAAACAAAGCAAAGCTGTTTGCTTCTCATGGAATCAGCTTTGGGTAAAATTTTACTGTAGAAAATGTCACATTATGATCTTTTCCCTTTGGCAAAAGAGGAACTGGGTGGATGAAATTACTGAAGTATTAAGCAAATATTAGGGAAGTTGTCCTTTTGTATGGAGTGCACATTGTTGCCTGATCCATTTCTTTACTTCCAGCAACATCCCTTTCATTTTATACTAGCAATAAAGGGCAACACAGAAAGGCCTCATGTGCAGCACTGTGGTCATTACACAAAGCTTTTAGATATATGGTGCTTATTGGCGCTACAAACTACTGGAAATAGCCATATAGATCTTGTGGAAAAGCTTTCTTGTAATGGCTAATAATGCTTTCACAAAATAGGGGTTCAGAAAATATTTGTTATTTGATTTGCTTCTTTGGCAGGTGTGTGTGTGTGTGTGTGTGTGTGTGTGTGAGTGTGTGTGAGATCCTATAGTTAAGAAAATACAGTCTGGAACTTGCATAGATTTCCTGAGATGCAGGAGGGATAAATTAAAATATTCATCATGCCACATTTGGCTATAGTTTTGTGGGTAATTTTAACTATCAACCATTGCTCGGTTTTATTATTTCCAAGGTACAGGTTGAGAAAATTCCCAAGGACCTAAGTAATACAAAGTTACCAAAGGTAGGCTTTATTTCTTTTCCACTCACTGTGAAATTGCAAGAGCACCCACTCAACAAGTTCCAAGATACGTCGTACCAGCTAAGTATCTGAAACCCACTGTGTAGACATCCTTTGTCTCTGGTGAATAAAATATTACCGATTAAAAACAAGGCACCATCAACAAGCAAACCATTTTTTAAAACAATTAAACATTGAAAGCTCAGAAAAATTGTACTATTTTCATGTTTCTTTCTCCGCTCTGCGTATTTTTCATTCTTTATCAATACTATGCACTGCATAGGAAACTGTGAAAAGTCATCTTTGAAATATAATCACACATCCACAAACAACACATATAAATACAACATATACATATAAATGTGTTATAATCTTTTCAACAGCCCAATTCTTGGTAGATTAATTGAAAAAGAAATGATATGTTAAGTAGGGTTTGATTATTTAAGAACATACACTATCCTGTGAATTCTAGTTTTCTTATTCTTATTTGTTTGAGTTTTGTTCTTTAGACCAAGCACACTGTTAATATATTTCATGATAAACACATGCTTCCATGAGAGCAGTTCAGAATATGAAATGTTGAGTTTCCCCAAGATGAAAAATTATGTTTTTATAGCAGAAAACACTAATTTAAGTTGAAAATATGCTGTAAAAAGTCATTTTCTTTGCAACCCAAACAAATTAAGATGAAGGGAAATTTCACTTAACAGAACTCAGAGCTTGTTGTAAAGTTTTGGAAAGAGTTCCCAAAATTTGGCAAAACCTAACATAATGCTTGGCATCTATACTCTGGGATGTGTATTGCAGGGTCTTAAATTAAACTTGTTGACAGACAGATACTGAGGATGTGTTAACATGGTGCTGTTTCTGTTTCTTGTTATGTGTGTTAGCCTATGAACTGAAGTTTTCCTTTTTCCAGATTAAGTTGTGATATGTCTGTCATGCAGAAGAAATATTTATATCAATTGTCTTTTAAAATTAATGTCACATACACATGGAATAGTGTTTCCCAATATTTACCAGAAATGACCATAAAATACCTATGAAACTAAATATATAAAATCAATTTAGTAGGCTTTCTGGTTATCATTATGCTTTTTCTCACCTATAAGGGAAGAGAAAATGGCCGGTACCCTGGAGGTTAAAATGTAGTAAGACTGCTTAAAGTTCCAACTACTTTCATTACGTATATGGCATGTCAAGTTAGAGGCTATAAAGATTGCCTTGAGAAATTTATATGTAGTTATATATCTCTATTTTATTACCACTTTCACAAATTGTTTGTCAGGCCATTGTACTGTGATGGGCTTATGAGTTCCTGTGATTCTGGACATTATGTAACTGGTATTTCGAATACCATCAAGGCCATCCAAAGAGTATAGGTTTCAGGGCAGTTTCCAGATGAAGGACCGACTAAGAAAAAGGAACCAACTGCCCACTTTGGAGGAAGTGGGCACTGGAAAACATAATTTCCTGATATTTTCCGATACTGAAGGACACAGAACATCATCAGAAATAGTGCCAGGGGATGGGCCCTTTGGGTCAAAATAACTCGAGAAGTGACTGAAGAGAAAAAGCTGGTTTTTCAAAGATGCCATGAGTGAAGTAAAGCCTGTTGAACTAAAGGCTTTGGGGTGGGCAGGGGGCGGGGGCGAGAGTGTCTTCATTTGTTGATGGTGTGTGACTCAAGGTAAGAAGAAACAGCTGCAAAACTCTACTAATAATTCATAGAATATTTCTATGAAAGTCCCTTCTTATTTGTTGAGTGGACAAGTTAATACACACATAAGGACAACATATGTATGTTCATGTGTGTGTATTTCTATCTGACTAACCCAGAAACAGAAGCAGGGGAGGGGCATTAGAAGGACCAAGAAAGCGGAACATATTTTTCAGACAGCTATTACCTTGAAATATATCCACATCTTTCACCTTGAATCCTCTGTTTAGTATCAGAGAAATGTACCTGGACTAGAAACTGCAGCATGAAGATATGAGAAATATAGTATTGAACAGTGTATCTAGAATATGTTCTAAGCTTTCACATTAACAATGTTATTAGGGATTATTTTCAAGTGACCTACAGATGTTGTATTCATTAGTAGAACTCTGGTGCTTGGTTGCAGCATGTATTGACAGGGAACTGCCAGAAATTGAGGCTGTATTTAGAAACCTAGGGAACAACAGATATCATTACTGATATCAAATGGATCGTGGCTGAAATCACAGAAGGCCAGAATGATTTTTATTATTTATCACAATAAACCATAGATAGCATAATAAGTTTGAAAGAAGACCAACAATTCCAGAATAATCCATAGCTGAACCTGGAAAAGACCAAGGGAATACTGACTGGTTTAAAAGTAGCAAAGATGGACTGAGCCCTGGTGGCGTAGTGGTTGTGTGCGGGACTGTGGCCCACAGGGTTGGAGTTTCAAATGCAGCAGCAAGGCTGGGCCTCTTATTCCCACCACCAGAAGGCAGTGGTGCCCCCCCCAAAACAAACAAACAAAAAAACAGCAAAATAAAATCAGCAAAGATGTACGTGGCATTTGTGTCTTCTTGCCATACTTTTTCAGTCTGTATACCAAACAAACAACCAGGGAAGCAGGCTTATATGAAAAAGAATGTGATATAAGGATTGGCGGGTGCATTAACCTGTGATTGCAAATAGCAAAACCTTGTTTGCTGAAATGCAAGAGGAGTTGAAGTCCTTGCTGTTGAAAATGAAAGATTACAGCCTTCAAAATGGATTACAACTCAATGTAAAGAAAATAAGGGAAAAAAATGCTCTCAATTTGGCCAATAGGTAATGTGATACACTGAGAAAATATTGGTAGTGAGGAGTTCATCATTTTTGGAGCCACAATCAATGCTTAAAGTAGAAATAAGAAACTTTTGGATGTATTGCATTGGGCAAATCTCCTGCACCCAACTTCTTTAAAATACCCAGAAGCAAGGATGTCCCTTTGAAGATTAACCTGACCTCTTCTTAGTATTTCCAATGACTGCATGTGTCTGTGAACTTTGGTCATGGAGAAGGAAGATGGAAGATTGAAGAAGAATTGTTGCATGTTAGTGATGGTGCTGCTAAAGAATATTGACGCTATCATGGACTGCCCAGTGTACAAACAAATCTATCTTGGGAGAAATGTTACTTTCTATGTGAGATTGCTGTATCGCATCTCACATTCTTTGGACATGTTATCAAGAAAGATCAGTCCCTGGAAAAGGCACCCTGCTTGCTGAGCAGAATGAAAAAGAGGAAGATATTTGATGATAGGGATGGACACCGTGGCCACAGCAATGAAGTCACACATAACCATAATTTGAGGACAGTGCAGCGGTGATTGGTGTTTGCGGCTATTGCCAACAAGATGCCTATGTGTTGGAATTCAGAGTTTCTCTACAACAGCCGCTTTTGCTTTGGTTAAATTCCTTCCTAAGATCTCACCTCCCCAGATGAATACAAATAAGTCAACAACCTAATAGTGTTACAGAAAAAACTATGCCTATTTTAGCAAATATTCAGTATGCAATACTTTATAATTTTGCTCATTCATATAAAATGGAATTTTATTTAAACCATAGTATTTATAAATTGATAGATTCATGGCCATACATATTTGGAGATCTATAATTTACTGCTAATCACTCCCTCTCCTTTGAACTGATCCTATTCATGTGATGCTCAAATCAACTATGAGACTAAGTTAATGTCTGGCATAAGAAGATGTATCTCATTAGCTATGCACTTTATCCTCCTAGTAATTTATAAACATTCATTTATTAACTCATAGGTACTATAATGTAATAAAAATCAATTTTAAATCAATAGCATAGCAAAACTGTGAGGCATTGCACTGTATCCCTGCAAGTATGCCTAATTTTTACTTTAATTTCTATTTTTATTTTAAACAATTAAGTATACACCAAAAAGGCTTTCCTTCTACACTCTCTTTTTTTGTGGGTATAACTGCCCCCTGGTGGGAGTAGGAGGCCCAACCTTGCTTCTGGAGAGCTGCTGCTGGATTTGAACCTCCAAGCCCACAGGCTGCAGTCCCGCACTCAACCACTATGCCACCGGGGCTCAGCCCTCCTTCTGCAGTCTTACAGATATTTGGGACCACCTCTATTTTTGTCAGCAAAGGTTATCTCATTTATTCAAAATAAAAGGATAACATGAACATTTTGAAAAAACTGGAATTCACTGAACTTTTAAGTCATACCTGAAATAGATGCTCACCAACTTGCAAAATATTAAAATACATGTTTAAAATAAGTTAAAAAGATCATATTACTTGAAGTAATTTTTAGGTATATACTGAAGAAATGCCAATATTGATATATATTTGATTTTAGATTATATTTCCAAATAGTCTTTGATTTTAGATTACATTTCCAAATATTGTGATTTTACCCTTTCAATCTCACTCATTTTGCTTAGACTAGTTCAAGTAGGCAGACTTTTTTTCTAGAATTTTTTAATTTACAGAAATGATATATGTGTACTTTAGATTATGAAAAATAATATGTGACAAAAGTCATAAGTATGATACTCTGTTATGGAAAAAGAGTAATTATTCTATTATTTTTTCTTCTTCCAATATTTTTTTGGGGTGGGGAGCATCACTGCCCTATGGTGGTCATAGGAGCTACCCAGTGCTGCTTCTGAGAGCCGCCGCTGGATTTGAACCACCAAGCCCACAGGCAGCAGTCCCAAACTCAACCACTTACACCACGGGGGCTCCGCCCAATGTTTCTTCTTCCAGTTTTTTCTCTTTTATTAACCTTACTTATGAGTTTCCAATCCATCACATAACTCTCTATTAAGTATTGAAAGTGCACATATTTCCCTGAATTCTTACCATCATTTACTTTAGAAAGTTCTTCCTTTTATCTATTTCTTGCACACTCTAGCACAAAATATATTAAGGGAAATCTAGGTACTTGCTTTTATGCCATTTCTAAGAAAATTTGAAGTAATAGCACAAGATTGACATTTGGCAAGCAATAGCATAAGTTGATTGTCCTCTACCTTTTTGAAATAGGGGAATAATATTAACTGAACATGAAATTTCATAGTTCCCTGACATCCATAACATTCTTTCATCTGTAGTTTGTACAATTTCCGTTACACTCCCATTAAAAAAGCAGAACCCAGCACCACCGAGTTGCTTTCCACTCATCACAGCCCTATAGGCGAGAGCAGAACTGCTCCCAAGAGTTTCCCAGGCTGTGACTCTCATGGGAGGTACATGGTCTCCTCTTCATTCCCTGGTGACTTCAAGCAACCAACTTTTTAGGTAGCACCTGAGCCGTTACAATTGCACTGCCATTTCTAGCCCTGTCTCACCTTCCCCTAGTTTATTAACTGTGGAACTAGGATCTTTTTGCAAGTATGCCTGAATTATAAATCTTTGAAATAGAAATGGTAGGTAGGAACTTTTTAGAAATGTGAACATCCAAGATCAGAGGAGGGGTACTGTTGTTCCTTTCTTTGTAACTTGGTGGCTTATCAGGAAGTGAAATGGGAATATAGAAGGAAGATGTGGTTTAAGAGACAATGCTATTTTTTCAAAAATTTTTTCACAGTTATTTTTTCCTCCCACTGCATAGACTAAAAAGCTGATTTGGATCTGTGAAAATTGTTAATAAGATGTCAGAAAACCACTAGGTGAGGCTTTAGAGTTTCTGGGACAACTGGAACTTAATAGTGTGTGACACAATAGCATCCAGAATATACTAACATACCAGTCGAGTCGTTCCTGATAAATAATCAGCTAAACCAGCTTGATTATCTGAAAAGGTAAAACAAGTTCCATTCAAATGATTGAATAATAAAGAACTTGAAAACAATTGACTTCAAAATTCTTTTTTCAGTGTTCTGTAGAAAACCATGTGCATGTGATACCAAACCGCCGCCCACCCCTACCTCAATCCCCCAGCCAACTAAAAAAAAAAAAAATCTAAGCTTCAATCGGAGAACGTTTATTCAGAAATAAAAGGGACCAAAGGAAAGAGAATATTTTAATATGAAGGGGGGCCTTTGTAAGAGGGTAAACATCCTGACCATAAAACTAGTTATGTTTGCAAAGAGCTAGGGAAAAAAATTTTTTTTATACAGACAAACGTAAAAAGAAAAAGAAATAGGTGCTGTGAAGTGGGAAAAAAGATAACATCATCAGATTTTCTCAGAATATTTATGCTGAGGTCAGTCGGTTCTCCTGGAGAAGTCCTTAGAGAGGGAGAGTATGTTTGCAGAGACTGCAGGTGGTCAGAGATCAGGGACTTAAGGAAAGGAAAGTAGCTTAATCAAAGTTTAGTCAGCACACTCGATCTCTGATTTATCACTGAGATCAAGCCCTTTTGGTAACCATTCATGAGACAAAGAATGAGGATTGGAAAACTCTGTCTCTTGCTTTGTCGTAGACAGACAAGGAGGCATCCACACCTTAGATGGGAAATGGCTCTCAGCAGCAAGCCATTTTTCCTGGGCATAAAGGAGGAGGAATTTCTTTAACCATTGCTCCATTCCTGTGTTACAACTCCACCACCAATGAGACCATTCTGATGTGTCACAACCTTTCAGGACAGAGAAAAATGAATCCTTTGGGTAAATCCTTACAGGAACAGATAATCCTCTCTTTCTTTTTTGGAGGGTCTGGTTGGTTTGAACCACTGACCTTGAGCGTCCAGTCCCATGCTTAACCCAGTTTCCTTAGGTAAAATTTCACGGTAACTCTGAGTGTTTCAAGGTTTGTGGAAAATATCTTTCAGATATTTAGCTTAACAGGAGAAAATTTTATCAGAAGGAAAAAAGCACTAGAGACCCAAATTAGTAGGGTTTTATTGTCTTGGCTCAACTCTTTCAGATGCCTCCATATTTAAAAAAACAAAACAAAACAAAACAGCTCCAGATACAAGATCAGAGAACCAAAATAATTCAAACCCATGGTGAAGAGTAGAGTTCCACTTACAGAGAACCTCGAGATGGTTTTCTAAACCATAATGCTTTAAAAGAGGAGACAGCCTTGTCTTTCTCCATTGTAGTGACTGGTGGACTAAAGGAAAGAGAATATTTTAATATGAAGGTGGTTCTTTGTAATAGGGCAAACATCCTGACCATAAAACTAGTTATATTTTCAGATACCTTGAGCTTGACAGTCCAGTGCCACTGTTGCTCCATTAGATCAGAGACAAGAGGAGAATTTTCACCAAGCTATCCATTTTGAAGAACATTGAAGAAAAAGCTCTTGTGGGATTAGTATTGTATATGTTTAGCCCTGGTATCAGTTGTGGGCCAGGAGTGGGAGACAGCATCTGTGGATATCATGAATAATTATAATACTGGAAGAGTGGGTCACTATAATTGGAAGTTAATGAGAAATATAAAGTTCTGGTGACTCAGAACATGAAACTTGCTGACATAGATTCAATTCGGACTCATCACCATGCCATAAGACAGAGCAGAATGAACTAATTCTGTGGGTTTATAGACGGTAACTCTTGACAATAGTAGAAACCTTTGTCTTTCTCCCCAGAGGAGATTTATCACAGACAGAAAAAACAAAACAAAAATTTACAATGATATATCACCCAAATCTTATTAAAACAGAAAAGGTTAAAACAAAACAAGAAAATAAAAGATTTTGGTAAGGATGAAACGTGAAGAAATCAAAATCCTCAACATTTGTTGGTGTGGAAATAAATCTGTCAAGCACCTATGCAAGGTAGTTTAGTGGTTCCTGAAAAATAAGACATAGAGCTAACGACCACATGATTCAACAATCAGAAGACTAGGTCTGTACCCACTACTGTCCCGGCGGCAGTTGCCGATCATAGAGACCTCGTGTGCGACTTTGGAGGCTGGCATTCAGTATGGCAGCACCTGGCCTCACTGTTTGAACTTCCAAGGTTGTTATTAGCAGCCAAGCTCCTTTCCTAGAGTATTTAACCCACAAAAATGAAATCAGCCTAGCAGACAAAAACCTGTACATAATGTTCATTGTAATATTTTCCACCAATGTCAAAATGTAAAGCAACCAACTGTCCATTAAAGATGAATGGAAAGAATAGTATTTAATCGACTAGTTCTTTTGGGCCCCAGTCTTAATTACTGGTGCCTCATGTTCTTCCTGTCCTTTGCAAAGCACAGACTTCGGTATAACGCATATCATTCAGCTTTGCAATTTTGTAGGACTCATTAAATTAGAGTTTTAAAAAGTCAGACCTTAAATGGCATCTGTGCAAACCTACCATGTTACATGTAAGTTTCATCTGTACTTTATAAGACATATCATTTGACAATTTGTCTCTAGAATTCTCATAACTGGTGTAGTCCCATCCCAATTGTTTATTAGATTTTCGTGCCAAGTGTTGCCTTTTAAAGCAAAAGGTATACTTTTCTTTCTTTTTTGCCAAAATGGTGTAATAGTAAATCAAGGATGACTTCCTTAAAACTTAAACTTGAGAATTTTTGATAATTTCATAACATCATGTCCCCATAATAATATGAACACTTTGGTTACTGGCATGCCCTGGTATCCAACTCATGCTGTCCTATCCTCTTTTGTACCCTCAACTTTGGAGTAGGGGTTTTAGAGCACTGAAAGAAAAGGATTACTTTCCACATTTAAAAATGGAATACGCTTTAGATAGTAGTAAAGTCTCCGAATGTTAACAATGCTAATAGAGTGTGTAGGGAGAGAAAGGAAAAGCTATTTGTGATGCCTGTTGACACAGAGCAATCAAAATTTTCATTCACCATGGGTTTATATTGTTGAAAACACTGATGAATAACAAGAAAGATTGATACATAATTTATTAATATAATACACCTGAAGAGTATTGTTGCTGTTAATTGCTGTCTAATCTTTTCTTATATATGGTAGACCCTTTGTGGGATTTTCAGTGTTGTAATGGATTGCCAGACCTATTTTCTGAGGTGCTTCTGGGTAGGTTTAATATGACAACTGTGGCAGTTACATAATCTGTCAACTTGCAAAGGGATGGAGTCGAGTCTGTCAATCAGGTCACTAATGGATGAATGATGTCATTTGTACGCACTAAGAAGATAAATAGCTGATTGGAGGCCAGATACATTCTCTGCTTTGTCTTCCTGCTGTCAGGACACATGGAGTACATGATGGAGCTAGAGCCTAGAGTTAGAGGAGCCATGTGGAGACCACTGGAGTGCTGACATCCCTATCTTGCCACTGGATCCATAAGACTTTCCATTCACTGGCCTGGGATCTTCCTGAAAATGGTGTCATTGCATGTGTTGTATGAGTCTGAAGTGGAATTTACAGATGAGTATTGGACACGTGGGCTAATATCGAACTTATGGAATTGATCTGGATTAGGTTGGGATGTTTACTTAATATGCAATTGCTCTTTATGTAAAGTTCTTCCTTATACACACACGAGTCTCCCTGGATGTGTTTCTGTAGTCATCCCAGACTAACATAACAACCTTTCAGTTAGTAATCAATGGTTCGTGCCATTCATAACAAATAACCGAACTCAGTGCCACCACATCAAGTCTGACACAAAGCTACCTTACAGGACAAAGACAAATGTCCTCACCTATACTGCCCTGAAGGAGATTGGCTCCTCATCCTCACCCAATGTTCCCCCATGGACTTCTACATCATTATACTAATAGAAAAATAAGCTATAAGACAACAACTATGAGTATTTTCATTCTTTTTCTCCCTCATTCCTGATTTGTCAGTGTTGGATTGTGTCTTTATTTCTATGGAAGAATGCCTGGCAGCACAGTGATGTGAATGTTGGGCCTTAAACTGAAAGATCTGTGATGCAAATCCATCCACTGCTCTGTGGTGGAAAGATCGGTCCTGTCTGCCATGGTAGAGCTGTATAACCGTGACAGTTCTTTCTACTCTGTCCTCAGGAGGTCGCTACGAGGCTGGAAGGACTTATCTTCAATGGATACATGTCAATGTTTGCATATTAGAATCACCATTGAGGTGTGGTTACTTTAAAATACTGAGTTGAAATGTTAGCCTTTCTTTCTTTTTTTTTTGTTTTTTGGGCATCACTGCTCTCCGGTGGTGGGAGTAGGAGGCCCAGCCCCACTGCTGGAATTGACCCTTCATCCCAGTGGGCTGCAGTCCCGCACACAACCACTACGCCACCGGGGCTCAGCCTGAAATGTTAGTCTTAACTCAAATGTATCACATTTGGAAAGCTGGGCATGGCACTGGGACAGCAGGACAACACTACATGTGATTATTCTTCTAAAGCTAAGGGAGCTTTCTTTACACAGATGACTATAGACACTGATGTAAGAACTTGCCCTTGGATATGTATCTTGACTTGTTTCCTGCCATATCTTAGCCTCAGCTATGTTTCAGATTCCTGGTTTTTAATGTTAATTATTACTTTTTCTGAGTCCTAATGCTGCATATAATGCTTGTACCCTAACAGTTAAGTACATGGAATTCTGAAATATGAGAAGAACTGAAGAGAAATTTGCTGTAGTGAAGCATTTAAAACAGACTGTATCCTTGATTTTAAAAATAACATAATCAGAAGACAGAAATAATTAGTGCCTCAAATTTGGATCATTATTATTCTGAAAGCATCTATAGATTGCACTTAATAATATTCTAGAAAAGTAACCATTTTTATAGTTTTGGGAAGTCAGGATAAATATTGGAGGGAAATGAAGTAACTTTGGAGCAATAGATAAGTTCGTATACATAGTGAGGATTTCATGGGTATATGTTGAGCTTATAATAGATTACTTTTGCATATACTTTTAATATGCAAAGTTTAGTATACATCAATATCTCAATAAAGCATTCCAATACAGTTCCATTTGTAAGCATGTTTATATTTCTCAGACAAGTGCTCTGTATGACCACATATTTACCTTGTTTTATTTTCTCTATGATAGTGATTGTGGTCGTTCCAACTAAGAAATGAATTTTTCCTTATCTAGCATATTGTATAGGCTTCTTGTGAGTGTCAGTTGCTTAAAAGTGTTATTATGGACATCGGCCGTGAATGGTTGAAGATTTTAGAATCTGTATTATTTGGGGGTGTGTATCTTGGAATATAAAAAAGCAAAAAAACAAAACAGATAAAGGACCACAAAAGGGCACTTTCTGGTCACAAATTGCTCATATGCAATGTTACTGACTATGGTACTAGAAGAGACTGAAGTTATTTACCAAATATTCAATAATATATTTAGCATATTTACTTGAGTCTAGTATGAGCCAGACAATATGTCACATACAGCATTTAAGCCAGATTGAGGGAGATATGATGCTGAGTATGAAGATACAATTACATCAATTTTATATCTGAAGAAAATTTCAATGGCACTTAGGAAAGGATGAGGCTTTATCTCATATTTTCTAGCATAATGTAGTTAAATTAATTCTAAAATTCTTCAATTTGAACTGATTTCCATCTTTTCCATGTTATCTCAGGGTACTAGTAGAACTCAGGTTTACTGGACTATTATTACTCAGGTTATTTCCTGAGTTTGAGTCATCAAGCTACTTCCACTTTTTAATTATTCTTAACAGCTAAATTTGGTTTCAGATTTCCTGGTGGAGATTGAGTTTTATTCTCTGGTTCTCTGGTTATTTTCTATGGTTCTGGGAGGATTCAAGGCTTCTATTTGGAAATTCTGAAGTCCAAAGCTAGATGTGACATTTTAAAATATTTAATTTTGGAATTATTGTAAATTGAATTGATTGCTATCAGTATCATCATTACCTTAAACACTCATCTCCGATTTAATTATTTTTAATTATTTATCTTACATATATAAATACTTATCATTGTTTTTCACATGCTTACCCCTTAGAAAGACAATATTTTATGTATTTGTTATATGATATCACTAAACTTAATTAAAATTATTCTTTAAGATAGTAGATTTCAGTCAGGGGCTACTGAAGCTCCCCAGTAGGTACTAGGCAATGTCTGGGGACTCTTCTAGATGGCCACACTCAGGGGTGACTGGCATCTAGTGGCCAGGTTGCTGCTAAACATGCTGCAGTGATTAGGACCTTAACAAAGTACCCAGCCCCAAATAACAATAGTCCTGTGGTTGAGAAAAACTGTCTTAAAAATAATTCCAAGAAAAAGATTATATTGTTGAATATTTAATGTATGCTTGAAAGCCATGGCAGTATAATTTTTATCTAGGGAAAAGGTAATTTAAAAGCATTTATGCTTTTGGGCTTCTTTCCTTTACACATTAATGTATTCCTTCTAAAGCTCTAAATTGAGTAGATTAAGTGATTTCCCTTCTAAAATGTTCAGCTACCTATAACCATGAGTGCTTCCCCTAAGTGCAAGTGCAAGCTGTCTTCTCAGCAAGTTATGCCAGATTCAGTTATTAAGAAAATGAATACCCTGTAGATAAAATATGTTCCCATTTCAAAATAAATTACGCATTTAAAGATGCTGCAGCAATCATCCAAATGTGTTTCTTCTGTGCAAATCAAAATTCTATTTCTGTGCTCATCATATATTTTCACTAGTAATACCTGGGTTTGATTTCTAGACATGCTTATATGGGACTCTCAATGAATGCAAATCGTCAGGCTCCCAACGGTACTAAAATGTATGTATTATATATGGATGTGTGTGCAATATATGTATACATTTCTATGTAGTTTATGGCACACTGCTTCTTGCTTTTTAAACAGAGATCTACTAAGGTAGTGTCTTCTAAGCAATACTGTGACATTATAAGAGACATGAAGGTCTATCTTTACTACTTTGGGGAAAGCATTGTATTGTGTGTATGCATATATATATTTATATGTACGTATGTGTAATATATACACATATAATCAGTATGAGTGGGCATCTACTCCATAGCAGTGAATATATTTTTGAGTGCTATGTATAGACAATAAAGCCTACAAATAGCAGAACATATGTAAGGCAGAATTTTTTCAGAGAGGAAAATTTAAATATGTTCTACTTAGACAAGCGATAGAAACATGATATGACTGTGTTCTTCTAAAGACAGTAAACTTGTGAGAAGGTCAGAGCCAGCAAGATATCTGATCTCATAAGTTTCATTGTGGACACACAAAGATAATGGTTCATGTCATGTAGCACTGATTTCTGTTTGTGCAACTGATTCTGGAGAATGAAGCCATGCCTCCTATGGGCTTTCTTTGAACCCCCCAGATCAGTGCAGACCCATAGAGCCCCAGTTATGGCTTTGGCATCTACTTATCAAACAGTGCTATTTCCCATAGGTAGCTATACATTTTTCTCTCATACCCTAGATCTATCACAGCACCTGGCATAAAGTACAGCATCGGCAGGTGTTTGATGGTCTGTATCTTCTTAGACTGAGGTAAGCTTCAAATTAATGACATCCTTGGGTTTTTTTTTCATTTTTAAATTAGTCTTGCCCTCTAGCTGCATATGTATTTGGTCACTACTGAGTTGCAAATTTGCAGATTCCCTCTCTAGTTTAATTCCATTGAGTTTCCTAACAGAATTCCAGATAACTATCACTCCGAAAGTACACGTAAAGGGAAATGACCACACTGGCAGTTCTACAGCTATGAACCTACATGATGGCTAATCCAGCAAGACAAGGTCAGGGGGTCCATTCTCCTTTTCACTTACTCCTACAGGAGTCCATAACTAAACCAGGGATTTGATAGGGTAGGGAGTTAGTCACTTAGGATATTTCCTTCTGATTTAATAGGCAAATATTTACAGAATAGTTATCAGTTTAGGATATTTTGCCTTATGAGATTGATATCTCTTCCCCCGTTTTTAGAAGAGTTCTTTGATTCACCTTACTAGGACAAGGAAACACAACAAGGAAACTTGCTGCCACAGGAACTGTGGACAGTCATCATGTGACACTGGGGAAATGGGCTTTATAATAGACCTGATACAGAGAAAGGTCAACGTGAAGAAATAACAGAGAAATGGAGATGAGTTGATGAATGTGCAACACTGGGACTCCATTCTATCCTTGGAATTAGGTTATGTGACAAAAAATCATTTTAATCTCCTATGAGAAGGGCTTTCTCTATTTGCTTGCAGCCAAGTCTCAGGAGATGAGAAATCTCCAAGATCTTGTTAGAACCATTGGGTTCTGTTTGCTTTTGTCTGTGATTCAGGCTTGAATCCCCCATCCCATCCTCTCTATACTATCTGTTGATACACCTCCACATTTCTGTTCACATCGGTTCTCTTGCTTTGGGGATGGAACAGCTGACAAGTGTTTCTTGGTCTACAACTTTCTGGAAGTGACTTACAAAGACACTATTTAAATTCTCAGTATTATTCTTCCATGGGAAATTCCATGCTACTGTAAGATGTTGAGATTTTACACATTTTCTGAATCTTTCCACCTACCACTGACAATAAGAACCTATTACTGAGAATAAGAGAAGTGAGAGTATATTGGGGAAAGCATAACATATCAGTCAGAGGCTCTGATCTGGAGTAAACTTGTTTTCAAATTTGGCCACACAACTGAAGGTGCTTACTGAAAACCTATTGCTGTTTAGTCTGTTCTGATGTATAGCCTCCTTATTGGACAAGGTTTTCAAGTCTGCAAATCTTTACAGAATTACATTGTCTCCTGGAGAAATGTGTGGATTCTAACAGCAGCCTTTGGGTAAGTAGTCAAGTCTTACTAGTGGGTCCTTATGACTGTGAGCTCAGGTGAGCTATTTAGCTGTGCTAAGATTTAATTGAGTCTTCCAAAACAGAGTTAGGCATACACTGATTTATAGGCCGAGACTACCTAGCTTTCTAGATGTCTGTTTTTTTTTTAATAAATGAATTTTTGTAAGTACTATTTAAAAATTTTTTTGAATTAAAAATCATTTATTAGGGGCTTACACATCGTTTTTCTGATACATAAATAAACATACTGTGGCAATCACTTTTGCACATCCGCTGCCATCATCATTCTCCAAACATCCGCCTTTTCTCTTGAGCCCTTGGTATCTGCTTTTCCATCCCCTCCCCTCTTCCCCTACTCTCCCTCCCTCATCAACCCTCAAAACGTTATAAATTATTATTGTTCTGTTGTATATTATACTGCCCGACACCTCCCTTAACCCACTCTCCTGATGCCCGTCCTCCAGACAGGAGGTCATATGTAGATCCTTGCAGTTGGTTCCATCTCTCTACCCCACCTTCTCTCCACCCATCCAGTAGTTTCAATCTCACCACCGGCCCGAAGGGGCTCATCCATCCTGGTTTGCCCATATCTCCAGCTCCCCTCTCCACTAGTGTACCTTCTCTAGGCCATCTGGATGTGCAAGGTAGAGTTGGGACCATGATGGTTCAGGAGGAGGAAGACCTCAGGAAGTAGAGGAAACTTGTATGCATCATCACTGCCCAGTTGCACCTTTGACTGGTCTGTCTCCTCCCTGTGACTCCCCTGTAAAGGGGTGACCAATTACCCACCAGTGGGTCTTAGGTCCCTTCCGCTCCTCCCCTCACTTGTAATGAATTTTTATTAGAATACAGTCACACTCATTTGGTGACATACATCAGAGCTATTGGGGAGAGGCTTGACAAGTAATTGATTATCTGAAATGTAAAACCTCCAGGTCATTCACAATAAAAATTGTTTTAAAATCTTTTTATTTGAAAATTATTGCTTTTTTAGCCACTGCTATTGATGAATTGATTTTAATTTTGTGATATTCTGTATAACATAGCATGTAGAATGTGATTTTGTAGAGACTGATTTTAAATTTTATGATATTATCATATACCATAATGTACACTGGAGTGCATCACTAACAACCTTTTACTATATATAATTATTTCTAAGTCAGGTGGTTTTTAAAGGCTCATTCTATATTCAAATCTGTGTTATTGGTTGCTTGCTAAATTTCTTATTCAACCTATATACCTTTCATTTGCAACAGAAAAAGTTTGTGCATGGATTAATGGATCTGAAAAATAATTGCATTTCTTCATGAATTTCATGAAGCTCCCATCCATTATCAAAGCATCTGTTAAACCACAGGCACATTTCAGTAGTTGCAGCAAGCAGTAAGGGTAAAAAGATCCAACATATTTTTTGTTCCTTTAACAAAATGTTTTGCTGACTTTCGACCCCAAAAACCAGGAATACTAAAAATTCTCTAGCTCAAAAGATTGTTTTAAGGCATAAAGAACATGCATAAAGAAACATTTAACCGATGTCATCTCTTGATATTGTTCTCAGTATTCATGATGATGCTCAGGAGGCTTTGAACCAATAGCCAGCAGTTTTTTGCTGGTAAGGAAATGACTCCTATGAAAACAAACACACTATCTGCTAGAAGGGGGAAGTAACAATATTTGTTTCTGGGAACAGTTCCTCACGTAAGGTACAAGCACAATGACAAGTAATTGAGTGAGACTGATACTTTCAGTCTTATTTTTCATTCAGGAGAAATAGATACTATTTAAAAAATCATAATTTATTGCTCTTGTTAATTCACAATAACAATTGTGGATTGTGCTACATTACAGATGGGTCTATCACTAGTGTCTGGCCAGAAAGTGGGGCAATTAATTGAACACCCCTTTCCCCTGAGAGGTTTATTTGTCATGCCGAAGCGACTCTGGTCTGGTGTAAGGCAGATGGTGTTGTGACAGCACACCGTGATGAGTGCCACATTGTTCCCTCTAACGATCTTCCTCGGCACCATTCATCTTTCTGTGCAGCCCAAGATCTCTGCCACATGCCTGTTTTGGATATGAGGGAAATGAAGTAAAAGAAGTCCTAGAAAAGGTAGAACTCTTTGGTTGTTATTCTCAGTGTGTTATGTGTCCAGGAAGTACTAAAGCATAATGTGGAGTAGAAAACAATAACCACTCCCCTAAAGAACCCATGACATACCACTTTCTCACATATGCAAATGAAAAAATTGCATAATTTCTCAAAAAGTGTAGAAGGAATCAGGGTTCTACAGAGATAGATTCTCCTTTATAAGCTTACTTTTCATTATGATATCTTGTTCCGATGATAAGTAAAATAAAACTATGGCAGGTATTAAAATGATCACATGGTTAAATTGTGATGGACGTTCTCAATTCATGATTGAAAGGAACTGGATACAAAATTAAAGAAAGGATTAATTAAAACAGAGAAAATGTCAACAGGGAAAATTACATAAATCATGTAATGAGGAATATCAAATATGTGTCCTGATATTATAGTACAATATTACAGATTAAAAATTCACACTGTTGACACAGTGTAAGTATAATAAGGTATCATTCAAGTTTAGTTTATGGTCTTATTTTTCATTTAATTTTATACTGTTTTATGTTTTGGTACTTCTGTTATTTCTATTTGTTTAAATGTTGAAGTAAATCTCAAATAGAGCTGCCTTTATCCTGGAAATTTTATCTTGGGAATAATGGTACTGAGAATTAGGGTAGTTTACCTCAAATGGTTGAAATCTAGAAAACTCTTATGGGAATTTAGCATAGCCTAAAATAATCAATTTCAGTCTCAATTTTTTAAACATAAAAATAATATTTGAAATTGACAATTATATCAGCTTCTGATTCATGAGAAGGATGATATTGCTAGTAAATTTTCATCAAGGCACCTAGATTAATCTTGTTGATAGGTAGCCTGAGTTGAAAGCTATTTTTCCTCATCCAGTAAGTTTTCTTATTCTGTTTTTTAATAAAAGTAAAACATCTTAATATGAAAGGTGACATGTCTAGCTCTAATTGTTAGAGGACTTTAGAAAAGTTTGGCCCCCAATCTTGTAAGTCAATGAGACTTTTCGATTTAGGAGCCAGATGGTCGACGCATGACCAAGTTGTGTTTACATTCCTCTCTGAAATAATCTTCTATTGCAGTATTTGGATGATGCATGAAGATGTGTAAAATGATTCTTTTTCATTTCCAATCAATTTATGTTGCCAGTGAATAAAAAAGCACTAAGTAGATTCTAGGTAAATTAAAACTCTTTGTGACCTAATCATTTGGATGAAAATACAATTTTCTTATGGAAGACTTTTGTTTTTGGGGGGTCTTTAATAATAATATTTGTCATACTTTAATTTTGAAATGCAGATTTTAAGGCTCTTAAAGATATTAACACATAACTGAGATTTGTCTAAAATCCAAGGTAATTGTTTACATACTCTTGTCAGGCACTTCTGGTGTCATGAAGAAGTACTTCTCATTTTTATTCATTATTTTGAATTGACTGAATACCTTTATCCTCAACTACCAGCCTATTATAATATGGAAAACCAGCCATGGGAAATGCAGCAAAACTGTCAATGTCTTCATCCAAAACACTCTAATTCACCTGACACTCAAATCATTTAATGTGATCCTATCATCTTTTAAAATTAATTTTCAGCTCTGAATTATGATTATAAGATATTTAGAGTAAGTATAGGCCACTTATTGGACTCTATGGGTTTAACAATGTGCTCGATTGGCATTTGGAAACAACTTTTCTTCTCTGAAAAAATATAGTCATGATTTTTCTTGTTAGACACAACTGCTGCTCTGCTAAGATGAACCTTAACATATATTTTTAGTATGTATGAGAAAAAAATATTACCCACAGTAGCCTATTTTCTATAATAAACCATATAAAAACTATCAAGCATAACTTTTTATATTGCATATAGCATAAAGTGAATTTATAGGCTTGATACCCATGGTCTTGCCTTCTGAAAAAAGAAATATATCCAGAATGTTTTATTAACTGCTTATCCACAGTATATTACATAATATATTTAAGACTTCAAGATCGTGTCTTAAAAGGCATGAGGACTCACTAGCCTGGCTTTCTCCTCTTATTACTATCTAGGCGGTGATGAGTATTGAAACAAACTAAGACTTAGAGATGAAAAGATATGTTGAAAATGGTAAACAAAACCAACACAGGTGTCGTAGAATGCATTAGAATTCCAAGCACCTCATGTGCATGCATCTCCTTATGGAGGAACGAAATCTTCCTAGACTTTTCAGTGGCTGTGATCTTTCTGAAGTGGACTCCAGCCCCATGGCTCTGGGCGGGCCTACCTGCTACTTGTACTGCTCAGAAAGTCCTAGTGAAGATAGTGAAGACCACCTTATCATCCCAGGTTGCATGTAAACATGATATGGCTTGTTCTAATGCTATTCTCAAGATTTTCAATGACATGTTTTTCAGAAGTGAACTGTCTCTTCCTTCCTTTTTGTCTGTTTTTACTGAAGCATGGTGAACCATAGGTGACCCATATGCTATTGAAAAAATCTCTGGCAAAGCATCCAGTTACACAGCAAACAAAAGCCACAATAAGATGACAAGTGGACAGACAAATTGAAAACCCGCAGAACATGGTCTGATAGAGTGCCAGGTGATGAGGCCCTCAGGTTGAAAGGCACAAAAATACAATTAAAGAAGAGTTGCCTCCTCAAATCACACATGTAGATGGAACAAAGCTTTTAAGACTTTCTTTTGCTATTGGGACACGGTTTAAAAGGAGGAGTGCCAGCTGCAAAAGTCCATAGTAATTGGAAAGTGGAATATGAAAAATTCAAATATAGGAAAATTGAGAGTTGTTAAAATTGAAATGGGACACGTAAAATATTACAAGTATTTTGCATACAGTGAGTTAAGATTGATGTGCATTAGCCATACTGATGAAGAAACTTATATTGTTTACTACGCCAGGAATGACAAATGTAGGAGTGTCTCACTCATTATCAAAAATAACATTTCAAGAATTATCCTGAAGTACAATATCCTGTATTTGATAGTTTTAGAATCGATACACCTATGAGAAAACTTAGTTAATGCAACTATTGCTCAAATTTACCCACCAATCATTAAGGCCAGTGATAAATAAAATTCTACCAACTTCTTCAGCCTCAAATTGATCAGACATGCAATCAAGGTGCACTGATATTAATTATGAATTGAAATATGAATACTGGAAGCAAAGAGCAAATAAAGGTCTTTGGGAAATATGGTCTTTTGGTACTAGAAATGAAGTTGCAGAACACATAATAATGTTCATGCAAGCTGAACAACATCTACATTGCAAATGCCAATTTTTTAAATGTTGGCTAAACACAATCTGAAAGTTCCTAAATTTATTTGGCCTACACTGCTTTCAGCAACAATAAAAATGTAGCATTATCCTGACAAAAGTTTTTTCTACTAATACTTATGATTTAAGGTAAATTTAGATAGGTGTGTTTTTAGCATGCTGGATTGTTTCAACACCCACAGAAGATACTATCGTCTATTTTGCAAAATACTTGTAAATATGGACTTCAACAGGTAAAGTAGACAGGAATCAAGTCATATGTGTATCTGGGAAGAGGTGTTGGAGAAATGCCATAACATCTATCAAACTAAGGCCAGGGCAGACTATGGAACACACTATGATTTGCATCAAATGCAGGTTCAGGTTGAAGGTGAGAACATTTAAAAAATACTTGTGAAAGCCAGCATGACCATGATTACATCTCAGGTGAATGTAGTGAACATCTCAATAAAAGGTTTGACACACTTATCACTAATGATCAAAGACCAGAAGAATTTGTAGATGACTGAAGAACATTACAAATGAAGAAAGCAAAAGGTCATGTAAAAGACAGGAAGGAAAATTAAAAAGAGTTAGTTGGAGATCTGAGAGATGCTGATCCTTGCTTTTGATTAGAGAATGTCTAAAGCAACAGGATGAAATGATAAAGTATATGAGCAGAACTGAAAAATCCTAAGAGCAACACAAGAAGACCAAGTAAAATATAATAATGAGATATATGAAGACCTGAACATGGGAGAAAACTTTAAGCATATCTCAAACTGAAAGAATTAAAGAAGAAAATGATCTCAAATTACAATATTGAAAGATTCTGTGGGAAAAATATTAAATGATTCAGGAAGCATTAAAGATGATGAAAGGAATACAGTCCACTGTACTAATAGGAATTTATTTAGTCTCTATCAATTCGAGAGGCAGCATGTGTTCAAGATGTCTAAGGTACAGTGAGAAACAAGACCCCCAAATTGTCTAAATACTAATTAAGATGCTTCAGTGAACTGATCCAGGGCTGGAATCACTCACTAGTGAATGCTAAGAAATTTGAAAATTAGCTGCTTAGCCAACTCTTTGGAAAAGTTCATCTTTGTGCCCATGACAAATAAAGATGACCCAACAAAATGAGCGATTATCAAATAACATAGTTAATATTATAAGCAAGAAATTTTTTTGCTGAAAGTAATTCATAAAGAGTTGCAGCAGTATATTGAAAACAGCTATCAGAAATTCAAATGGGATTAAAAAGGAGACATGAAGCAGAAATACCACTGTGAGTGTCAAATGTAGTTTGGTTAAAAGCAGAGTGCAGGGAGAGTGAATTATTTAGTGTAGTTCTTCTAGGCCAAATCTCTAACTCTCATAGCACGACCATTTCCTGCATGGGTCTGGTAAGAAGTTTGGGGGAAGATATTTATAAGATTTGTTTACAAGTAATTGTGAGTGGGATTCCTGCAGAATATGAGTCCTCAGAGAAGCAGGGGAAGGGAACACTTTATCACCAAGAGCCAGGAGTAGAATGCATCCCTTGGAACCTAGATGCTGGTGAAGTGACCCACCTGGATACATACAACTACAGCTATGCGATCAGAGGTAGAACAGCAGAGACAGGAGCCAGGGTCTGGAACATTCACGGATGGACTTCTCAATCTACATAGAAAGTTAAGGATGCTGGTTCTTTGTGTGGCACACCCCTGGCCACTTATTTTGCTGAGTGACTTTGGGCAGACAATTGCTGCAGTGCAGTGCCTTGGAGCACTGAGTTCGGGAAGTTGGTTTGCTGACCTATAGAAGTTGAGCTGAATACCTTTTGGGTGAGGTGTCCAGCAAAGGGTCATGTACTTTAGACATTTATTAGAGGATGTGAAAGAATTTTGTCACATGTCCTAGTAAACAGGAGAATCCGGAGTCTTCCTCACTGACATTACACCCTGTTAAATTCCTTCACAAACCCTTAAATCATGTATTTGTCTTTGAGTTCTGTGTATCCATTTTAATGAATATTAGAACCCTGAGAAGTTAGATAGAGAATATTAAGGACATTAAGACATAGATAATAAAGGAAATAAGCTTACAATATGCTTTATTGACTATGAAAAGACACGTGTGAATAATAACAAATTATAGATAACATTATAAGGAAAGAGATGTTCAGAACACTTAGTTATGTTCATGAAAAAAATGTGTTACTGGAACAAGAGAAAATCATTCACACCGGAAAAAAGGGATACTGTTTGGTTTAAAATCAGGAGAGAAGAGCATCGGGGCTCTACACTTTCATTATATTTCAATCTGTATTCTGTGTAAATAAACACAGAAGTAGAACTATATGTAGTGAAACAAGGAATCCAAAATAGTCGGCTTATTAATGATTTGTGATATGCAAAAGATACAGTATTGCCTCTTGAAAAGGAAGATGACCTAAAATGCTTACTAATGATGATCAGCCTTCATCATGAATTACAGCTCAGTACGTAGAAGGCAAAAAGCTCCAAGATGGACCAGTAGACAAAATTATGGTAAATGAGGAAAGATTTTATTTGCATAGCATTTCCTTTTATTTGGATTCATAATCATTGTTCATGGAAGTGGCAGACAGGAAGTCAAGTGAAACATTGTAATATCTTGATATCACTTTGAGGGCTAAGGTGTACCCACTGGACACAAACTCACTGGAATACAACAATAAGGGAAGTGAAACTACTTGTCTAACATTGATATCAATTTGTGACAATTAATCTTAGGGTTTTTCAATAGCCTTGTGTACATATGAAAAATGGACCATTAATAAGAAAGACTGCAGAAGAATTGCTGCATTTTGAATTATTCTTTTGGTGATGAATATTGAACATGATTAACCATTAACTTTCCTAATAGAAAATTACCAGTCTTGGAGGTAGAGTAGCCAGAATGCTCCTTAGAAGAGAGAATGGTGAGACTTGGTCTCATGCATGTACTTTGGACACACTGTCAGAAAAGATCAGTGCTCTTGACACAGCAGCTGCAACAGTGGGCGCCAATATAGAAAACATGCTGAGGACGGCCCACAGCTGCCGGCGGTTTATTCTGCTGTCCACAGCCTAGCAATGAGATGGCTCCTGCTTACTGGTACAATAACACCAAGAACGTGTTCAGGTTTGTTATTTGTTTCTCCTGGAATATCTGACCTGGATTTATGATTACAAACAAATTTCCTAACAACAGCAGAATGAATTACATATATGGCTCCAAATTTGCTTGTATCCCAATTACGGAGGTCATTTCTTAAAACTTTTTCATCCAGAAAATCTGGATGATATGATACTTCATATGATGGCTGCAAGCTATAAATAATATCCGTAACATAAGATGTTTTAGCACTGTTGTCACTCCAATTACTATAAACACTATAGCTATTGAATATATTTTACCTTTGCTATTAAATTACAACCAAGACTCAAACATCATAACAATCATGAGGTTGTGCACGACCAGGCTCCATGCTCTTCTGATGTACCAGCATGGTTAAGAGTTGGGTGTGGCTTAGTGACAACAACATTGAATTTACCGTTCTTAGACTATGGCCATCACTAATACAATCATGGATTTACCACTCTTGTGAATAGATATAAAGTCTAATTATTGCTGGAATAGACATGGACTTGGGATCACATAATGAAACACTGCCTGGGCCTAAACCATCCTCACAATGGTTACCTTTGAGCTCTTTATTGCAGCCACCTTGTCAGTTCCTCTTTGTCACTGGTCCTAATTTTACCAAGCATGATGTTCTTCTCCAGAGATGGACCTCTCCTGATAGCATGACAAAAGTGTGCAGAGGCAGTCTCACCATCACTGTTAGGGACCTTTGTAGCTATACTTCTTTCCAGACACATTTAGTTTTTTAGACAGCCGATGGCGCTTTCAGTATTCTTTGGCAACACCATGATTCAAGAACCTGCATTCTGCAGTCTTCCTTATTCACTGTCCAACTTTCTCATACATATCAGGTAAGTGACAACCCCAGGGTGACTTAGGAGCACTTTAGTCTACCCATCATTGCTTTAAAGGCGTTTAAATGCAACAGATTTTCCACATGCAAGATGTAGTTTCATTCCTTGACTTTTGCTTTCATGAATGTTAATTGTGAATCTAAGTAAAATGACATCCTGTGCAACTTCAATCTTTGCATAGTTTATCATGATATTGTCTATTGATTCAGTTGTGAGGATTTTCCCGTTCTTTATATTGAGTTACAATCTGCACTGAAAGCTGTAGTCCCTGTTTTCATAAACAAATACTTCAAGTTGTCTCATGTTAACCAAACAAGTATGTGTTATCTGCATATCACAGCCACTAATTACTCTTTCCCCAATTTACTGTATAGTTCAGCATCTCAGTTTTGCTCTGCATACATTTGATTAAGTTTGGCAAAATTGATACAACTCTGATGTACATCTTTTCTGATTTTTTTTCAGAAAGTATTCCTTTGTTTGTTTTAACAACGGCCTCTTGATCCATGTACAGATTGCTGATCTCGCTCAAGAACAGCACCTGATTGGTTCAAACAGCTGACCTTGTTGGGTAGAAACCTAATTCTTGACCCCACTAGCAAGGCTCACTGAAGTGTTGTGGAATTTTATTTTCTTTACAATGTGACTCATAATGTTGTTGTTATTGATCGGAGCCATGGATTCAGTTGCCCCTGTACAGCAGTCCTGTGCACACAATGAATTACTGCTGAGTTCCTGCATCATTCTTATGGACTATGTTATTCATAGTTTGTTTTTATGCCCACAGTCAAATGTTTTTGCATAGTCAATAAAAGACAAGTAAATATCTTTCTGGTATCTCTGATTTCAGTCAAGGTCCACCAGATGTTAACAATGTCAGTCAGCACCTAATAGGTAGAACTTAGTATTACTTTCATTAATTTTCTCATGGCTAGTATGTATCCTTCAATACAATGATGAGACAAAAATTGATTTTACGACATCTAGGTTGAATTTCTTTCTTTCTTTTTAACCAAAGTGTAAGTTTCTTCCCTGTTTCATGTATCATTTTTTTTAACTTTGGGGAACTGGAGGAAATCATAACAACTTTAATATGATTAGCTTTAAAATAAAATTCTATGATTAATGACAGAGATTGAGGTACTGAATCTTAGGAAAGAAGAAAACAGGAATGCTTTAGGGCATGGTGACCAATACCAGGTATGCTGGTTTCAAAGTACTCTGTTTTAGGGTAGGTACTTCTCTAGAGTTGTCACACATTCATTTTCTTCATGTTAGCAAACTTTGGAGAAATTATAATTGTAAAGGTACTTAAAGTATATAAATAATATTCTATGATTATCATATGGGTAACTTGTTATACTTGAGTATTATCCCTTGCTTTCTTAGCCCTTTGCTTGATCTTACTTCAAAGAAAGATCAATAGAGAATAGAATTTGAGATGAACTGCATGTTTCTCTCATGGGAAGAAGTCTTCTTACTTTCTTGATAGACATAGCTCTCTTTCCCTTAAGAAATAAATCTGCATCGAGATATTTTCTTGACAGTTTTGCCCCCCAGGGTAGGCAGGATTTTATCATCCTATTTCTCCAGAGAAATTGTTGATTGCTTAATATAGAGACTAATTAGATGTTTATGAATGTGTCAATTTTTTTCCTTAAAGTGACTTTACATTCATCTTCTGTAAAAGAACTTTTAATGTTTAAAAATAGCCTCTTTTATTACATGTTCCTGACCTGAGAGCCTTTAAGATATTTCATTCTAGAATACATATGTGAAAAATAACTGTAAATTAGCATGGAAAAATTAGTTTACACAATTAAAAATTAGAAATCAACCTGTAAATTTGAAAGAGGGAATAGTTTCTTTTTGTAATTCCTTTAAAATAGAGCAGAAGGCATTAGGTTAGAAATTTTCTTTTGTGGATCAGCTTGTGATCTTGCTTATGTCGTAAAATCACACCATCATTTTATCAATGCTTCAATGACAAGCACTTACCCTCATATATTGGAGACTACGTGGATTTATGTTACTTTTTTAAAACCCTTTGTAGTTTTGCTTTTGAATATATTCAAAGTCTACACATGCAATATATGGAAGAGAATTTTCCACTTAGAAATTTTCAGTAGTTCCTGATATATGAAACACTAATATTGTGTGAATGGGCGGAGAGCATAGGTTTACAAGTTTTATTTAGTTTACATGGAAAAGTTCAAGAATTTATCTATCAGAGATTCTGTGGTATACAAGCTTCCTGCTAAGAATTAGAACTAGCAGCATTATATCAAATATATTCCCATCAGTCTATTTGTTTATCTGTTTTCTTCACTGTGGTAATGCAAGTAGTTTCTAAGCCAGAATTTATCATAGACTGCATTCATTTCTGTGATTTAGTCCTTATTATGGGGAGCATCATTGAAAGGACATAATACTTTCATAGGTGACTAATCTGTGATTAAGATAGAGCATCCATTGCTTCAGAAGTAACATCTGGCATCAAAGATTATCTCATAAAATGTAACATCATTAGATTGAAAGAAAGACTATCATTCTCTCTGGTTATAATGAGCCATCTTGGAAAGTCACATAAAAGTGCCATACAGTTTTTCCCATTGATCTGTAAAGTGGAAAAACCAGAGCAAGCTTCAAAGTTTGCATCCGTAAGAGAGAACTTCCTTAAACATTTAGGACAAAGGCTTATTTCTGAGGGTCTATAATATACTTTAAAGTGTGGCTTCTATTTTGCTAGCACTTGTTTTGCTGATCCATAACCATAAATACTGAGAGTAGACAATTGATTTCTAATGAAAAATATGTTTCCGTAGCCAATATGGCTCATAAACATTATCACTTTCCCTTCACATAATGAATTTAAATGAAAAAAAGTCTCATACAGAATTACATCACTTAAAGGCCTCAAATGATGAGAAAGCATGACTGTTTCTGGGAATAAATCAAGAGGTGATTTCCCCCCTCAATCTGTAATGATGACAATCAATGCTGGGAACTTTGATGAATTCACATTAAGTAATTGCAATATTAAGCACAAAACAATTTTCAGTTTTAAACCAATTATAAAATTATAATTCAGGTTGCTGCATTATTAGAAAATATTGATAAGAACAAATCAGGAAGAAAAATTAACCAGAATTTTAATTGAAATTTTGAATATTATTTAAGTGCTAAATTAGTCTATTACTTATTGTTTCATCATCTTAGACATGCTGCTATTCATTCTTCTTATACCATAATGTCAAAATAATATTATTATAAAAAATTTAAATGAGGCATACTTAAGATGAACAAGTCATAATACACTCTCATTCAAAACAAATGAGTCCATAAGGTAGAATAAATGGGAAAAAGCCTAAAGCACTATCTAAAATTTATGCAAAAATCACCTATCTTTTGAATATAAACTATATTTTTATTTAATATATTTTTAGCTGATAATTGTGTCTCCTCCCAAGAACAAGAGGATAATATTATAAAATAGGAAGCCACAAATGTCACTGTACATAGGACATTGTTTCTGTGAACACAGTCTTGAATTCTGATCTCCTTATTCCCAACGTTTGGCTATCTTTTTTTAAAAGTTATGATCCGCATTAGCTCCCTGTTATTTCCAATCATTTGGCTTCTTTTAGATCTTGTTTGTGAGTCCTTGGGTGGCATAAGCCATTAATCAGTTGACTCCTACCCCAAACTTAGCAATTCAAGCCCACACACAGGCAGCTGGGAGGATAGGGCTGGTGATTTGCTTCTCAAGGCCTGAAGTTCTGAGAACCCTCCAGAACACTTCGACGCTGTTCACCGTGAGTGGCAAGGAGATTCCACAAGGATTTGAATCTACCTGCACAAGGATAACCAAAGTCTATGGTGTAAAACACTTTTTGGAAGTTTTTTAAATGGATTAATGACATATTCTTAAAAAGTTAAAATTCAATATCTAGTTTTAAAATCTTCATTGTGGTTCTTCAAGGGATGAGGATTTTGCCCTCCTAAGTTTTGAGTATCAGGAACCCCTGCACGTTTGGTAGTTGCCAACTTACTAAAATTATTTGTAACCTCAAAATAAGCTCTCCTGGTCCTGTTTCAATTATTTGGAAACATAGGCATGTTTTTCCTCAGCAGTGTAACACACGGGTTCTTGAGTAGGCCAGAAAGTTTTACATATACTTAGTTTGTATATTATTGCCAATTTGTTATCAAATGTTGCAACACAGTCTACTAAACACCATTAATCACATTTGCAAGACTCCAGTATATTACATAATCCATCAGTTCCATTTCATTGTCTTCAGTGCCTCTTCCAGCACTCCATGCATCTATTCTGATCTGGAATTATTGTCTTCCAAGGTCGATGCGCATATGTCCTCTTGGCATTTACCTTGTTTCTTCTCCCCTCTTGGGTATCCTGTTTCTGCATTTGTTGTTTTTTTAAATCTCTATTACTGTATATACTGTTCCTGTTTCTAATTTCTTCCTGCTTCATGGTTTAACTCTTTCATTTTGCTGGAATACATTCTCTAGTTTTCAGAAAAGGAAAGTAAATGTTTTTAGACTTTTTAGTTATGCCAGACTAGGTTCACTATTGAAGAAAAAAATGATATGGAACTGGGTTAACTTAGTTTAAGATTAGTTCCCACGTAATTAGTAAAAAAGTACCATAAAATATCGGTGATTCGAATATGAGGGAATGAATGGTTGTAGTCCTAATTGTGCTCACACTTTTGTAATCACAAAAGTGGCTTCTGGGAAGCCTGCATAAATTGGGCAAATTTCAAGATCAGAAATACTCAGAACTGATGTGCACTGTGTGCATGTAGGTGTCTTAATACTCTGTTCTGGGATAGTTATATAAGCAGTTAAATATCTAACTAATATTTTTGTGATTTATTGCTTATTGAGGCATTTGGCCCAGATTGAATATTTTTATTTATATGATGACCCCCTGTGGCAGTTATTTGCTTATGTTAATTTTATAATTGAAATGTAGGGGTGGAGTCTGGCCTGTTAATCAGGAGAAAGCCATTGAGTAGCTGATGAGGCCTCTGTGTGGGCATGGCTTTCACCTTTGACTCCTGGGAAATCTCGCGGTATTTCCCTCGTGAAGATGAGAAGCTATCTTCCCCAGTTGTTGGGAGTTAGTTTCAGAGATGATTAATCATGGACGAGACAAACTGGCAGCATTCAAGAAGCTGGAGTAGACAGCGGAGAGACCAAACGTCTTTGCCCTGATGAAGACAGACCTCTGAAGCTGGAGTGGCATGCTGTTGATGGACCTGAGTCCTGGAGGCAAGATGCCCTGCCAGCACCGGGATTCTGCACCCACTGACCTGTGACTTTATGAGTCAGAAGAAGACTTTATGGACTGACTTCAGGCATATGGGTTAATACCAAACTTACGACTTTGAACTGGACTGGGCTGGGATGCCTTCTCCATGTCCCATTCCTTTTGTATATAAACCTTTTCCTTAAACCTATATGTGTGTCTCTGAAATTTGTTCCTCTAGTCTATCTGGACTAACACCCCCCCCCATCTGCAAATGATTTCTAACTGGACTGGATGTAGACTTCTGAATGTAAAACCAGTATTATTTATACTTTTGAAAACTTTATATTGTCTCAGCATTCAATATTGCTTGTAAGAAATCAATGCAATTTTGGCTTCTCCTACATATTCTTGTTACTTTTTCTCCTTTTACTCTTTTCCTACAAGATTTTGGATCTCATATATGTTACAAGTATATATGTGACAGGTTACATCTTGTGAATATTATCTAACCCCAGACCACTACAGATGGGAGTAGATGAAAGGACAGAAAGTTGCAAAAGTACTTTGATTTCATTTAGTTTGTTATTAGGGCACAGTGGACATTTAGTTGTAGAATCTTTACCTTAAATGCAGGTGACCCATCTTTGTCAATATGCCTTCTGCACGATGACCACTCCTCTCATTGGTCAATAGAAATGTGTGTTTCTCAGATATTCAACAGATTTCCGGGATGCAGCCAAACCAAGATAAACGAGGTAGAAAGTCTCGGTGCTATACTTTGGGGAAACAGTCCACAAAAGAACGACGGGCACACTGGTCTGATTAGCCACAGATTACGGAATTGTATGGAACGTGGGAGTGACTCATTTCACTGTGTAGGCTGAATTGATGGCAGCTAACAACAGGTTTCGGGGACCATGCATCCATTTGAGTACTTTTCCTACCACAGACTTTCTAGAAAGTTTGCATCTTAGGTGTCAGCTTAACTGGCATATAGTTTCTAGAAAAACTGTGATATTTCTTGGATAAATTATTTGAGGAAATACCTTCACGCCACTTAAAGCAAGAATTAGAATTGGGATTGGATTTTTTTTTTTGCACAGTAAAATGCTATATGTTCAAAGCTGTGATTCTTAGATTTTTGAGAAGAGCATTCAATAGAGAATCTCTTAAAATTCTCTCATGTCTGGAGTAAACTCAGAAATATGCGTTGATCGCTTCAGTTGCCATTATTTAGTAAATAAATCAAGCAGTGAAATAGTTCATATTAAATTGCACTCAATCTTTATCAGTAATACCAAAGGGCTTTTGTTCTAATCTTTCCCAAATGAAGGCAGATGAAATCTGAACTCATTGAACTTTATTGAAAACTTTTTAGAAATGAAAATAACTAGTTATTATCTAAGTAATTACATGCACTACATAGTATCCTTCATTTTACCACTATAATACTTCTGTTAGGTTTTTTTGAAACATTATTTAACATCCTGTGGAAGCAACCAAGTAGAAATTTCTTTCTCAAATTTGACACAACCTGTAGACAACTGGAATTTCTGTGTATCTTATCCAAAGCAGTTTTGTACATGATTTTCCTCATGTGCATTATAAAACTTTATGACCATGGGTTGTGATACAACAGTGTAGTTTGCAGCCCATTGATATTGCTTCAGTCAGTCTTCGGAGACATTTGTACGGACACGATTCTGCAGGTAATGGGCTGTTTCCGTTCTGCTTGAGCTTGCATTGCCATCTCCCCCTCAGCAACAGCTGTGTTTTACTGTCATCACCTGGAGTTGATAAATAGAGTAAATCTGATATTCCTTTCAATATCTATTACAACAAACACTTTCAATTAGTGAACAGTGGGTCCAGTTGCTTTTGTGGAAGGATGATATAAAATTTGTGATGGTTCAGTACATTTTCATAAATACATATTTAAAAAGCAATATTCTCAATGATGTCTCTGAATCACATGCTAAATTTTTTCAGTCAAATGGCAACAGACCTTATCTTCAGTATATTAATTAGTCTGCTCCCCCCTCACCATGAACCCTTGATAATTTATAAATTATTATTATTTTGCAGGAAGGGAGGGAAAAGAAGAGGAGCTGATTCAAGGAGCATAAGTGGAAAGAAATTGTTTTGAGAATGATGGTGGCAACAAGTGTACAAATGTGCTTTAAATAAAATGGATATATGTATGGATTGTGATGGGAGTTGCATGAGCCCCCAATAAAATGATCTTTTTAAAAAGGAGAAAAAATTAATTAATCTGTTTTTTTGTGTGTTTTCATGGAACAGGTAAACTTTATATCAGTAATGAGAATTAAAAAATTAAATATGCAAGTAAAATCACCTAGCATAAGAGAACAAAGCACTTCCAAACTCAATGGCTTGCAAATGGTGACCAGAGGGCCATATCATTGCCTCCTTTTTGTTTTATAAATGATGTTTTTATTGGAATATAGATGTCATCATTAGTTTGTGTGTTGTTTGTGATTTTTTTTCACCTACAACAGCAATCTTATGTACAAGTGAAAGTTAATATATAGTTCACAAATTCAAAATAATTTACTATCTGATACTTTAAAGAAAAAAAATAAATCATCTAATGATTTAGCTCAATTATTTACAGCCTTCACAAAGAGTCAGAATCCTTAAACAACTTTTGAAAAGAATATAGACCTTTGGACCCCATAGCTAGGGTTTTATACTTGCTAGGTTGTAGCAGAGATCCAGCACATCTACATAATTCAAATGTGCATCAAGTTGGAAAATCACTAGCTGATCTCAGCAATAACCTAAATTCCTCACAAATTGCATTATGTGGGCTTTTCAGAAGTTGGGAGATCCATCAATGATGATCATGATCATGAGATCACCCAGGGTCTCATTTAAAAAATCTATATAATTTTACCAAAATGACTTTGTTTTCTTTGTTCTTGTTTGGTTGACAAAAGTAATGTTACATGAGTGACTTTAAATTATGTTAGACACATTGGTAAAAAGAAAATCATCAAGTACAATGTGTTCCATAGTAGTTCAGAGGAAGCAAAGATTAATTTGGGTTGTACTGTTTGGGAAAGACATCACAAAGTGAACTCTTTGAACTATACCTTCACAATTACATAATTGCAATAGAGACAAAATTCAATCCTTCAGATTAGAGCACTGTAGAGATTTCACTGTTTCTCTAAGTCAATTTTTCCTGTTCCACTTGTTTTTTTCTTAAAAGACAAGACATCACAGATAACATATTATGATTTGAGTAAGCCCAAAACAAGTCAATAGAATGTATGTATCCAGGTACTACTTAGTGTCGATCATAACTCACTGCACAAGATAAACGTGTGCCTCATTATATCAATCCTTTTATCCCACATCAATACAGTGAATACAGTGTGAAAAATACTCTGAAATGGGAAATATAGCATTCCCTCAGGTGACATAGAGATGTTGCAATATTTGCTATATTATCTGGAAAACTTTTGCAGACTAAATAAACTCTAAGTTGGGATTTTTTGTATTGGTATGGAGTCAGATGAGTGATGCTGTCAATTCGAGTAGGATAACATGACAGAAATCAGAGGAATAGAACTAGTTTTGACTTATGCAGAGTGCAAGAGGGATGAATGCATGGTAGGGAGAAGAAAAATTAGAAAGTAATTAGGGTTTTAAAATTCTAGTTAAATGATGTGTTGAGGAGTTTAACCACCAAAAACCAAGAGAAAATCCTAAAAGTTTAGAGCTGTTCAATAGCATGTTGCAAGGATAACAGCTTTTGTTTTCTGATGTCTTGAGAAGATATTCAAGAAAGTGATGCTTTCAGACAGGAAAATCAAGTAAGTGTCTGGAATAGTCTTTCAGTGGGTAGCACCCACAGTTGTGCTTCCCCACTAACCTAAAGGTTGATAGTTCAAACTCACCCAGAAGTATAGCAAAAGAAAAGTCTGGCAGTGTGCTTCCCCAAAAGATTAAAAGCAACAAGACTCTACAGAACAGTTAAGTTCTGTAATGCATGTGGTGGAACAGAGTGAGCAACAATCCTTCCAGGGCAGAGAATGGTTTTCAGAAGTATGCCAGTGACAACAGAGACAGAGAAGTGGAAGGGTTTCAAAGATGATTTGCAAGTAGGATGGAGGCAGGCCTTATATATGAATGTGAAGAGGAGAAGAAATCGAGGAAGCAGATTTCTGACTGAGAAAAGGAATGTGGAGTGTCTCATATTGACATATAAATTTACTACTTCAGTTTGATATCTTCTCACTTCTAAATCTACTACTGAAATAAATGGGGGTGTGGGTGGGAGACACACACACACACACACACACACAAAATCCTAGTTCTTCTGAGACCACCAATGCAAAGTCAATTTGCTTCATGACCCTTGAGGAGCGGGTTCTTGTTGAAGATTGCATTTGCTAAATGGCTGGGGGCTCTCACTGCAATGAGCTGTGACACATTCACAGCTATTTTAATACAGCAAAATGTGGAGAGTCAGGTTATTTGCATACCTCTCTGACTGCCAGCCTTGGACAAGATACCTCTTTCACCTTAAAGATCCATTCATCCTTCCAAATGATCCTACTTAATGTATGACTCATATTCATTCAACTGCTGTACTTGGAACATTTAAAGGATCCATGGACCATTTACTTCTTTTAGAGATTGTTAGCAATGCTATCTTGGGGATTTATGCTTCCTTTACCATGTTTCGTGAACTGTGAGGTGGGTCTTTCCTATTCATTTATCCTAGTCCCAGAAAAGCCGAAGCAGGAATAAGAGAAAAATAGCAAGGGAAACCTCGTTTGTAGTTATTGTTTGTACATTGAACTTTGGAAAACACTATTTTGCATTCAAATGGTAGGTATTCAGCAGGGTATGTTCAACTATAGAATTACCCAGAGAAAAGAATGGGTTTTATCACATTCAGATGGATTCCAGGTTAGTCATACATCATCTTTATTGAAAGCAGCACAGGGCTGACAATGAAAGCAGTGAGTTTTTGCATTTCTTTGCTAACTTGCTGCACTTTGACTCTATGCATTATAAAGTTTCCTCTCTCACTTTAATAGTCAGACATTAAATGTGTGTGAATGTAGGAATAAAATTGTATGATCAATAAAATTAGCTATCCATTTTCTTTTTTTTTTTTAATATAATTCACTCTTTCCTTTGCTGTCCTTTTCAAGAATACAATAAAGTCCTGTAGAGTATCACATTTTACATCATCTACATGTATTTGTTTCATACTTGATTCCCACTCATTGTAGGTTAGTTGACCCGCATTTTTAAATCTTTTTGACTTAACTTCATTTTCTCCTCATTCTCACATTCCACTTAAAGAATATTCTCTCTTAAAGGTGCTCTCTGTTAACTTTAATAGCCCCCTCCCGTCTCCCTCCCACTGCACCTTTCCAATGTTTATTCCCTCATTGCACGTGTCTGAAGCTCTTGAATAGTGAGTGCTTCCAGTGTGCAAATTGTTGCTTTGTTCAGCCAGCCTTTTCCAAAAGGAGTAAGTTTGTGTGCGTAATTCCAGATGTTTGGGTCTCTAGGAAATTCAAGTGGGGTTCTTCAGCCAACAAGTCTTCATTGTGTCCTTACTATTGAGCTTTAGGTGATAGAGAGACATGTTTATTTTGAAGTCACAGTGGTCCTATGTGAAAGAGTTGAACTTCTCTAGAGTTTCCTTTAGGGAAGTAGATGGTCAACTCTTTCTCCCAAGGTCCTGCTGGTGAATTCAAACTGCCAACTTTTTGGTTAGTATCTGATCACTTAACCACTTTGCCCAGAGGGCTCTTTATTGCGGCTTTTTAGCAAGTTTTACAATCTAAATAGTCTCTGTCCAAAGAAGCTTTAAAAAACCCAGAGAACTTTTTATTCAGAGAAGAGCCAAATGACCAACAGAATGGACTGACAATGGGTTTCGAGAAAAAGAAGAGGATGGTAAGCTTCCAGTTATTGAAAGATGCTTTAATATCAGAATGTGTTTAAGCTTGAGAGTAAAGAATTGACAGGCTGGAACAGAGCAGAGGAGAGGAGAGGACAAGGCAGATGTATCGTGGACATGAGGGAAGACCAAACAGAAAATGACTTCAACAAGCTGGTAAGGAGATATTTGCCTTTCCATATTTTTATAAAGATCTGACTTTCACATCTTTCCTTTGTGTTTATGATCTTCATTAGAGCAATGAAAACTATTAGCTTATGTGTTTATTTTTATTTTCTCTTTTCTTTGCTCATTTGAACACCATGCCAGGGTTATTGGTACAAAACAAAACTTACCTTATTTTTCTTGATTTACATTAACCCCTCTGATTTATTTATGGCTCTACACAATGCTTAGATTCTTAATGGTATGGTAGTGAATATAAGATGGGGATTATGATTTATTTTGAAGGGTTTTCACATTTAGGTGTTTACTGTTTCAACTACACATGGCTACCCTCTAACCTGCTTTTAGTACTATTTGTAGCATCATAATAAAGAAAGCTACCTACAATGTGTTTCAAGGTAGCATAAATGGGATCATTTTTTAATCATTCTGTCATTTAATAAATACGTCATATATGGAACTAGATTTTGAGCAGATAGAAATGAATGTATGCATTTTTCAGAACACTCATATTTTAGTGTCAGGAAAAAGATAGTAAACACCCAAGACTAATTCAATAATTAATTCATGTGTTGATAAAATAGGGTAATGTCTAATAGTTTCAAGTGTACATGGAGAGTGTCCCTTTAAGAAATGTTCAGAAAAATGTCTTTGAATATGGATGTATCACTTGAGTTGAAACAAGGTAAATTTAAAGGGATCATTCATGATAATAATTGGGGAAAGAATGCTGATAAGGTTAGTGAGATTAGCTGGGAATGAAATTAATATTCCCAAGACACAGAAATAAAAGCACCCTGCCTTGAACATAATAGGGATAAAGGTAAAAATGAAACAAAAATGAACTCATACTATAGCTCTCTATTGAATTTGATTTTGGTTTCTTAACACAGCTAGTTTTTTGAATAGTTTCTTGTTCTTTATGTGTAATAGGATCTTTTTCTTTAATTCATTTTATTGGGTGCTCATCCAACTATTATCATGATCAATTCATACATCAATTGTATACAGTCCATATTTGCACATTTTTTGCCATCATCATTTTCTAAACTTCCTCCCTCCACTTAGACCCCTGGTATCAGCTCCCCAAATTTCTCCTCCTTTCACACTCCCTCCCATAAACCCCTACTAATTTACAAATTAGCATCCCTTTGTCATTCATACACTGTCCAATGCATCCCTTCACCCACTTGCCCGTTGTCTGTGTCCCCATGAGGTGGTTAGATGTGGATCCCTACAATTGATTCCCCCTTTCTGTTCTACCTTCCCTCCACCCTTCCAGTATCATCATCCCCATCACTGGTCATCTGTCCTGAATTCCCCATGTTTCTGGCTCCAGTGCCCATTCTCTGGTCTAGCTGTATTTGTAAGGTAGAATTGGGATCATGATAGTGGGAGGGAGCAAGCATTTTAGAACTAGAGGAAAGTTGCATATTTCATTCTTGTTACACTGTACCTTGACTGGTTCATCTCCTCCCTGTGGCCCCTCTGTAAGGGGATGCCACCTCACCTATTGATGGAGTTTGGGTTCCCAGTATGTATTCCCCCTCATTTATAATGATATCACTTTTAGTTCTCTGATGCGTGATACCTGAACGCTTCAACACCTTGTGGTCACGCAGGCTGGTGTTATTCTTCCATGTGGGCTTTGTTGCTTCTGAACTAGATGGTTGCTTGTTTACTTTGAAGCTTTTAAAGCCCCGCATGCTATATATATGTATATATATATATATGTATATATATATATATAATGCTGTATCCTTTAATAGCTGGGTTTGGTGTTGCACACATTTGTCTTCAGTGATCATATCAGGAAAGTGAGCACACAATGCTATGATTTTTAGTTCTTTGAAACCTGATAACTGATTCCTTTGACACCTCATAGTCCCACAACCTGGTGCTTCTTCCATGTGGGCTTTGTTGCTTCTGAGCTAGATGGCCACTTGTTTACTTGTTTAGAGTCTTTAAGACTCTAGATGCTATATCTTTTAATACCCAGGCACCATCAGCTTTCTTCATCACTTTTACTTATGCACATATTTGTCTTCAGTGATCATGTTGGGAAGGTGAGCATCATGGAATGTCAGTATAATGGAGCTAAGTGTTCTTGCATTGAGAAAGTACTTGAGTGAAGGTCCAATGACCATCTGTTAACATAGTTATTTTCCATCCAGTTTTAGCATCACATTTTGATATTCAAATTCACTCTGTTGTTCTAAAATACAGCATTCTTACTTTCTAAGATTATCATATGCTAGAAGGGCATAAATAGAAGCAATTTTCATGAATTGACTTGGGGAAATATTTGAGTCTCCTGAGACCCAAGAGTCAATCTCCTAAACTATATCAAATAACAAATAAACTGAAATAATATACAGAGCTCACTGACATAGTTCAAAGCTCTGGTTGCTTAGTCATGAGATACTGAGTATAGTCAGGGGAAGGAGTTTTGCCTTGTCACTCTTGGTGTTTAGGATGCATGCACTCTCTTGGAGTCCTGAAACCCAAATTGCAGGTTTTAGTTTTGCTTTCCATGTCATTATTAAATAGAGAATAAAATCTTCCATCTGATTACTTTATGTTTGCCAAAACCAAGGAAGTTTGGCACCAAGTAGGATGCCAAGTTTGGTACCAAGTTTGGATGCCAAGTAGGATGGCACCAAGCACTTCAGAATTGCAGAAGGCAAAAGACCGTTCAAAAGACTAGAAAAATAGACAAGGACAAAATGGATGTCAGAAAAGACTGAAACTGTTTTTGAATACAGAGTAGTTAAAGTAAATGGAAGGAATGATGAGATAAAAGAGATGAATACTAGATATTAAGGGTGGTTCAAGAAAGCAAAGCATCATACTGATATGTGGAAAGACAGAGAGTTAAAAAATCAAAAGGTGAAAGCATGCTCAGCATGTAGTAAGCTGAAAGAACTGCAGGGAAATGTTACGATTTGAGTTGTACTCTGGGAGGTTCTTATGGGCGAAATTATTGAGCAACACTGGAAACACCTTAATGATGGGAAAATGCAGTTACTTTATTTTTTTTTAAATTCCATCCATGTCCAACCATGTTCAAGATTTAATGTCACTAAAGGGAGAAAAAGACAATCTACAGTGAAGGCATTGTTGAAAAACAAAAATGCAGGATTTGATGAAAAAAATGGAAATCCAGTTTTCATGTTGCAAAAATGCATGCAACCCTGGAAACACAGATTTATACCAAGAAATTTGGGCAGCAGCTACCTTGCCAATTTACAAGAAGAGATCTATGTTTATGAAAATTTCAAAGAAAGATAACCTACCAAATATGGATATTATTGAACAATAGTATTGCTGCCCCAAGCAAGTAAAATTGAAGACAATTAAAGAATTGTTGCCACAGAACATAACAAAAACCAAAGTCCCTGCCATCTGCTCATAGCCACGTCAGTACATGGAGAGGGGATTTTCAGTAATTCAAGTTGACTTCAGAAGAGGATTCAGTTCAAGAGATAGCATTACTGATGGGATGATCTTGACAGAAAGCAGACTACCTGAAAGATGTTTGCCTGAGTTTTGTTGAATTTGCAGCGGTGTTTCTGTGTAGCTCAGGGGAAAATGTGGATAACATTACAAAGAATGGGGAATATAGGGCAGTTAATTATGCTGAGCCCTGGTGGCGTAAGTGGTTGAGTGCGGAACTGCAGCCTGCGAGCTTGGCGGTTCAAATCCAGCAGTGGCTGGGTAGCACCCATGACCACCAGAGGCAGTGATGCCCACCAAAAATAAAAAAAAATAATAAATTAAAAAAACACACCCAAACTAAAAAGAAGAAAAAAGAAATGGTAGAAATAACTTAGACATCTATTCAAATAAAACCCTAATAAAAAAAAATTATGCCAAGTGGCAGTTGTTTAAACAGAGCAGGGGTTCTATGTGGCTTAGATCAGAAAAGGTATGCACCAAGGTAATAATATCCTGTCAACATACTTTTTCTATTTGAATTCTGTGCAGATAATTCCAGAAGTTGGACTAAATGAATAAAAAAATGGTATTAGCAGCGGCGGCTCTCAGGAGCAACACTGGGTAGCTCCCATGACCACCAGAGGCAGTGATGCCCCTCCCCCCCCAAAAAAATAAAGAAAATAAACAAAGAAAGAAAATGGCTTTAGGATGGGAGGAAGATTAATTAATAGCTTGTGGAGTGTGGTTGGCACAAGTTTGCTTACTGAAAATGAAGCACTTATTAATGAAAATCAGAGACCATACCTTTCAGTATGGGTTGCAACTCAACATAAACAGAACAAAATACCCACAATAGTCCAGTAGAAAACATTATGAAAGACGGAGAAAATATTAGTTTTAAGAATTTCATTTGCATACATAATATTCACAGAAGCCAAAGTCTAGAAATGAAAGGACAGATTTCATTGGGCAAATATACTACAAATGATTTTTAAAGTGTCAAAAAGCATAGATGTCATTTCAAAGATTAAAGTGCATCTATTTCAAGTGTCATGTTTTCAATGGCCTCATTTTCATGTCATGCTGAACAATAAATGAGAATGACCAAAAGCACATTGGAATTATTGTGCTGGTGAAAATGATGACACTACCATGAACTGCCAGTAGAACAAATAAATCTGTCTTGGGAGAAGTAAGTCAGGATTCTCTTTAGAAGTGAATTTGATGTTATGGTTTCATGTTCTTCGGTCACATTATCAGGAATGATCAGTCTCTTGAGAGAGGCACCATTGTTGACTAAGTTGTTTGTGCTGTTGAGTGCTGTTGATTTTTCTTCTGATTTATAGTGATCCTATCAACAACAAAATGAAACACGTCCTGCTTCTCTATCACCTTCACAATTGCTGTCACGCGTCTGTCAATTATTGCAGCCACTGTGTCAGTCCATCCCATTCAGGCTCTGATCATCTGTAGCTTCCTATCATGCTGGTTTGCTTTCTTTCCCCATGCGTTGCTCTCTCTGAAGGTCAGGAAACCACATTTCACCACATTTGCTTCTAAGGAGAATTCTGGCTGTGCTTCTTCCAAGACAGGTTTTGTCATTCATTTGGCAGACCCATGGTAGAGGGTCAGCTAAAAAGAGGAAGATCCCCACGCAAGTGGATTGAGACAGTAGTTGCAGCAATCTGCTTCAGCATTGCAATCATTGAGAGGTAGTCTAGGACTTGGTAGTGTTTCATTTTTCAGTGTTTAGTATTTCTGTGAGGTGGGATGAACTTGGCAGTACTTGACACTGAAAATAACAATAGGCCTTTGTTAAAAGCAAGGCTGCATAAAGGGAACTTTTTGAAAATGAGAGATAGCTGTATTGTGCTTTTTCTTAAAATGTCTTTCCTACTCTAATGGGTTAACAAGATATTTTAAAAGAGTAACATAATCAATTTCTAATCCAGTGGTAATATTTTGCTCACAGCACATTCATCACTTTTCAAAAATCTAAGTGAATTTTTTATTTCCTTTTTAATATTTAAAATGTGATAAAAGTTCCCTTCCTTATTATATTTCCTGGTAACTATGATGTAATATGTAGGCAACACTAAAAGAAGGCACTGCTAATAAAATATGTCTAAGGGTTTGTATTCAAATGGATATGAGTTTGGCTTCTTTCAAGGTAGTGTAGTTGTTTGCATTTTACTTTCTAGTTGTGAATTTGAGTCTTTGATAAGTTACATACTGGCTCTGTAGACTTAGAAAAGTTTTTTGATCATGAGTCCTTCATTTTCCTCATCTGTGAGGGGGATATAGGGGATGATTTTAGGAAGAATAAAGAAGATGGTGTATATAGGACGAATACATCAGAGCTTATCTCATACTTTGTTGTTCTTAGCTGTCCCTGAGTCATTTTGACTCACAGCAATGCCAGCTAATGCTGAGCTGCCTAATGGGGTTTCCTAGGCTGAAGCTATATGGAAGCAGATCACCTGGTATCTCCCCCATAGAGCCCCAGGGTGGGTTTGAGATACCAACCTTACAGTAAGTTTCCAGGGTCTGAATTATTAGCTCACAATAAATGCTTGAGTTTGAGGATATAAGTGTGGGTTCATACTCATCTTCTGATCTGTAGTATTCTTCCTTTTCTACAGTTATAAGACCCATTTATCCACAACTTTATTTATACTCTAAATCATATGATGTTTAGCAACAACTTTAATGAAAATGGATATTTAAACTGGAAAACTGTATGGTGGAAACATCTTTGTTGGCTGATGTTTGAGTTATTCATTTTTTTTAAATGTGGCTTGTTCCATCAGCAAAATGGGGCCTGACTCCATGATTGGAAACATACACTTCTACCGAGGTACTCAAGGGACCCCTTTCTAAACAGAGTTTTCAATTGAAAATAGTATCTGAAACATTTTTCACTTCATTAGATTGACTCTTCAATACATATGAGGCTTCATTTGTGGAATCACCAGATAACATATCACTCTTTGCCGATTTTATTTTATTATTGTCACTAAGCAATTTTCCCCCCTCTCCAACCAACTCTGAGTATTTGACCATTAAGATGTTGACCAGTTTGTTATGCTGGACTTTGGTTCTGTTTGTTTGGCTGGACTTTGGTTCTGCTGCAGTGAGGTGCTCTTGAGTTGACTCCAACTCCTGCCGACTGTGTACAAGAGAACAAAAGTGTGCCTGATCCTGCACCCTCCCCACCCCTGCTGCTGCTATATGTGAACCATGGTGCTGCTGGTGTTAACTCATCTTCCAGTGGATGTTTTACTTCATAACCGACTGCAATTTACTAAGGACCTCTTCCAAGGACTGGTCTCAACTGATAATATCATCAGAATACTCCAGGCGAAGTGTTATCACCATCACTTATAAAGAACATTTTGGCTGTACTTCTTCCAAACCAGATTAATTTATTCTTCTGGGGGTCCATGCCCTTTCAATATTCTTCATCATCACCAAAGATCAAATTCATAAATTATTCTTTTGCCTTCTGTATGAATTGTCCACTGCCATCAAATCTAAGGCAACTCAATGTTACCCTGTAGGGCAGGGCAGAACTGTCCCTGTGACTTTCTGAGACTGGAATGCTTTGCAGGAGTAGAAAGTTTTGTCTTTCTTCCAAAGTTGCTGGTGGTTTTGAACTGCTGACTTTGAAATGAGTGCCCCAATGTATAACCACTAAGCCACCGCAGCTCCTTCACATGGTATATGGAGGTTGAAATAAGACAGGTTGGGTCAGGTTCATAGGGGCCTCAAGGTAATATCTTTGTCTTGAACACATTAAAGTGTCTTGTGCAGCAGATTTCCCCAGAGTGATATGTCATTTCAGTTTTTGTTGTGGTTTCATGAACATTGAGTAGAGACCCAAGCAAAATAAAATCATGGACAACATCAGTCTCTACTTGGTTTACCAAAGTAGATTGTCTGTTGAGTTGTCTGTTGGTTCAGCTATGAGGATTTGGGCAAGGTGAGTTTCTTGTTTTGTTTACATCAGGGAGATTTTGAATCTTAGGATCTTTTGCTTTTATGGCAATATCCATTTTGTTTATTATTTTCAATTGTTTTCACTCTTGAAAATAGTAAGACATCAGTTCATTTTGCTTTTCTGTTGAATAAGTGGGAAAAGCCTCTGAAACCAACAAGCAATTAAGGAATATTGCATAGCCAGGCTAGTATTCTAAATTCATTAAACAACACTTTTGTTTAAGTACTTGTTTTAAATTGATCTCACTAGGTCTATCTTTCATAGTAACTCTGACTTATGAGTTGATTCTCTGGCAACAGGGATGTGTTTTTTGGGAGGAGGCCAGATTTATGACTTTAAATTAAATGCATTTAAATACACGAAATTATTTTTGACATACAACATATACTTCCCCTATATTTTCTTGTTGTTCAAACAAATGAAAAGAGCATGGGAAGTGTTTTGATTCACATCAGTATTATGAAAGTGTTTATTAAACACTGGATCTTTGATATTTTGCTTGCTCAGCAACTTAAATACAAGTTCTCTCAGCCTTTTTAATTTTAACAAACAAGGCAAGTGTTATGTATCTGGAGATGCTTGTGATAGTATTTCTTTTATTCCTTCTCTTTCTCTTTCTTCTCTTGCTTCCAAAAATTCTACAAGGGAAGAAAGATATATAAAGAATCAACTACAGTAGAATGTGAAAATCACAAGATCACGCAGAAAGTTGAGTTCTACCCTAAAGGGAACTTTTCCTTTTGTTGGCATCACTGCCTTCTGGTGGGAGTGGGAAGTCCAGCCTTGCTCCTGGAGAACTGCTGCTGGATTTGATCCGCCAAGTCAGTGGGCAGCAAAATGGAAACTTTTCAAATATACAAAGATGGGAATCATAAAGAGATATGATGGGCGATGCACAGAGGTGGCAAAATAATAAATGTGGACAAAGTTGTCAGTAATGTATTGCTACTAAAATAACCTAGACATGCTGGCATCTAAAGTGTTTCAGAAATATTTGGGAATGCTTGATACGTCTCTGTAATCTCTGATCTCTGACTGTTTGGTTGAACGGGATTGCTATGGGTTAGCAAATCCATCACCATTCAGGTGAACTGACTGGGACATGAACCTACCCATATGAACCAACACCACAAGAACCTACCCAAATCAACAAGTTGAACAAGCAATCCTCCACATGCTTCTTCTGAGAGGAAAACTTTATGTCAACATGTGTAAGTTGAATGTTCTACACAACTATACACAACTAGTTTCTCCTTATGAAAGGAAAAACATATGGTTTGAAAGTTTGAAGTGAATTGAGAGTCAATCTCATTTCTATTAGCCTGTCATTTGAAGCACTTGTGAAACATTCAGGTTATTCCTTTAGCTCAAAAAATGTGAAACTCATAGTGGCATATACAAAGTACCAAAATGTCCTGTGCATTCTAAAAAGATTGTCTGACCCTTTATTTATAGATGAATCTATAATTCTGATAAAAAGCATTGTTTCCTCAAATTCACCAATTTCACAAATATGAGTCTACCATGAACAAAGCAGTTGTATTTCTAATTATAATAATTTGGTTAAGGTTTGGTAAAAATATGGTGAGAATAAGACAAAGATTAACTATTTACAAATGATATTGGAAACAATTATTACTATTCACTGGCAGCTCACAAATAGGAATTGGTCACTTAGGTATGCAGTTAAAGATATTCTAAAATCGCAATCATTTTTCCTCTCAACTCATCTTCATTCAGCTGCCATCCTAGGCTGTCAAAGTCAGTGGAATTGGAATATTTTCTAGAATATTGCCTGACATATTGTCAGAAGTGTTTTAATTTAAAATAAAATAGAAAATACCCAAGTTCTAATATCCAAGACTGCTAGTTTTCTTTCAGAATAAATACCTAACAATAAATTTTCATTCACAACATGCTCTATCTTGTATTTCTCAGCTTATTCTCACATTTAATTTTCCCCAGCCAGTGTATTTTCTCCTCTCCCCTTCTGTCCATTCCAGCATTCATCCAGGAAGAAATATTTTTTCTGCATTCAGATATACTCATCCTCTTCTGTCCAATTCAAACTTTCAATTCCATTTAAAAATTTAAAGATTTTGTGTGATATAAAAAATAATGCATAGCTGTTAAAATTTTTCAAAATGTAGTTTTCTACCTATGTAAAAATATTATCCTTATGTTCAAAACCTAGTAGTCTATGTAGTGGATAAAATTATTTCGTAGTATAATTTGTTTCATTTTACTATGCATTTAAAAATTACAAATGACTACAGTAATTCAGAAATACCTAAAAGTAAAGTACATCCTGAGAGTCTGGTGTCTTAAGCATTTGAAGAGAAACTAGTGGTCATATAGCCAAGAAGCAACAAAGCCCACATAGAAGAAGCACAGCATCCTGGCTGACCACAAGGTGTTGGGTCAGCTATCAGACATCAAAAAACAAAAAATCATATCTTTGTGAATGAAAGGGAGTGCAGAGTGGGGACCCAAAGTCCATTTGTGGGCAACTGGACATTCCTTCACAGAAAGCCCAGGGAGGGACCAAGGCAGTTAGGGTACAGTGAAGCAATGATGAAACATACAATGTTTCTCTAATTCTTAAATACTTCCTCCTCCTCTCAACCCCACTATCATGATTCCAGTTCTATCTTACAAATCAGGCTGGACCAGAGGATGTTCCCTGGTATAGAGAGGAACTGGAAACACAGGGAATTCAGGCAGGAAGAATCCCCTAAGACCAGTGTTGAGTGGGGCAATAGTGAGAAGATGGAGAGAAGATGGCGTAGAAAGGGAGAGCAGATTGCAAGAATCTACATATAACCTTCTCCCTGGTAGATGGACAATGGAGAAGTGGGTGAGGGGGGAACATCAGATGGTGTAAGATATGACAAAACAATAATAATTTATAAATTATCAAGGGTCCATGGGGGAGAAGGAATGAGGGGGGGAAGGTGAAAATGAGACGTGGATATGTTCAAGTAGAAAACAAGTGATTTGAGAATGATGAGGGAAAAAATATGCAAAAGTGTTTGACACAATGGATATATGTGTGGATTGTGATGAGTTGTACAAGCCCCTAATAAAATGAAAAAACAACAGCAAAGGCACATCCTTTATCAATTACTAATACCATTTTCAAAGTGTATTATTTGGTTTTTACTATAATTTTTCCTATGGCTATATGAGAAACTCACAGTGGTTCTAAATTTATATTAGAAATTGTGGAACGATTGTTAAAATGGATGGCTTAATTTCTACCCTGCAGATTAATGGGTGGCTTATTCCTTAAGAACCAGTGGGGGGATTATTGATAATATTTAAATCTGGAAGCTACTAATGCACAAATATATGGATGTTTTTATACCATGAACTCATCTTTATTGTATTCCATTTCTCTCCTACTGTGCTTTCCTTCTAGTTTGAGATAGAAGTGTACCTGCTGGAGAAAAGGCTTTGGTGCTTTCTCTCCTTACATTGGGTTTATATTTGATTTTTAATCAAAGTACAACAGAGAGCTAATAAAAATGTACTTTAACCTTGCTAATGCTTATCCTGGATCCCTAGAAAACATTATAAAGACCATAAATATTATAGTACGCTTCCTTTTTATAATATCCTGCTGTAAAATCAAAGCCACATCTGCCCAGTAACACTTCGAACAGCAAGAAAAGTCTTCTCTCTTCTCCCTTCGTGGAGAAGTTTTAAGTCTCCTTGGTCCCAGGGTTTTGCCTCACGACATATTATAGTCCAAATTGAAGACAGAGGAGATCATGCAAATGCCAGATGATAACTGTCAACAGGTTCCAGAGAAAATGAAACATTTTGGAACAATGTGTTAATATTTGTTGATTGTTCTTTGAAAATCCTTCAGCTAATACTAATTAATGCCTGGAAATCACTATACTTTCGAAGAAAGCCAGATGATACTATGTTGTGCTTGATGACATATTTTATGGAAGGCTGAGAGTAGGTAATAGTAAAGTTAATTGACTGTGTTTTCCCTTTGAAGATGAAAAGATAACTTTCTTTTTTAACAAAGCAAAAGCAATTGTTCATCTGAGAGACATTCATATATGAGTACAACATGATTTCCTTCTTTAATTGCTAGAATTACACAGCTTTTCAAAGAATTGCTTGTCTAGATCTGAATTATTAAATACACGTTTATAAAATGAAGATCATGTTCTTACACAAGGGAATCAATGTAGAAAATTATTGTAATACTGTTTTGATTACAACTTTTTTCCACTTAAAAGATGAACATTGAGTGTAATCTCTTGATTAAATTGTTCACTTTCATTAGTCTCATTTATCTTCATCTACCATTAGACTATAAGCACTATAGGGACAGGGTTTTAAATCTAAGTATCTAGAGTCTCTGAGAGTTGAAAGATCACAAATCCAAACCATTACTATTGAGCTGATTCTAGTTTATAGTGAACTTAATTATGTAAGAATATAATATGTTCCATAGAATTTTTTTTCCAATCATTTTATTGGGGGCTCATACATCGTTTTTCACAATATATAAATAAGCATATTCGTAAAGCACCCTCACATGTCCACTTCTATTATTGCTCTCCAATTGTCCACCTTTTCCCTTAAGGCCCTAGTATCGGCTTTTCCATTCCTTCCCCTCTTCCCCTGGCCTCTCCTCCCCTCCAAACCTCAATACTTTATACATTGTTATTGTTTTGTCATATCGTACACTGCCACTGCCCAACCTCTCCCCCAACCCACTCCTTTGATGCCTGTCCTTTAAATAGGAGCTTGTGTATATATCCTTGCTGTTGGTCCCGTCTCTCTAGACCCCCTTCCCTCCACCCTTTCAGTATCTCCAATCTAACCATTGGTCCGAAGGGGCCCATCCATCCTGGTTTCCCCATATCTCCAGTTCCCCTCTATGCCAGTGTGACTTCTCCAGTCCATCTGGATTTCAAGGTAGAGTTGGGACCATGATGGTTGGGGGACGGGGAGGAAGGCTTCAGGAATCAGAGGAAACTTGTATGCATCATCACTGCCTGGCTGCCCCGCGACTGGTCTGTCTCCTCCCCGTGACTCCCGTTTAAAGGGGTGACCAATTACCCACCGGTGAGCCTTAGGTCCCCACCCTGCTCTCTTCCTTCTTTGTAATGATGTGATTCTTGTTCTTTGGTGCTCGATATCTGCTCCCTTCGGCCCCTCTTGATCACGCATGCTGGTGTGCTTCCTGCATGTGGACTTTGCTGTTTCTGCGCTGAATGGTGACTCGATTATCTTCAAGTCTTTGAGATTCCAGGCATTCAATCATTTGTTAGCTGGGTACCATCGTTTCTTCTACTTTG
>PVJH01001688.1:0-112022 GCA_004026705.1 Nesogale talazaci | reverse complement strand
ATGCTCAAGCATTTAAGACCCCAGATGATCTATCTTTTGATAGCTGGGCCCATCTGCTTTCTTCACCACCCTTGCTCATGCTTTTACATGTCCTCGATTGGTACACTGGGGATGTGTGCACACAGTGATATATGTTTGTTTTGTTTTGTTTTTTTCCGGCCCATTTGATGTCTATTGCCTAGACCTTTTACCACTTTCACCACCATCTGACCACACTGGCTGTTGTGCTTCTTCTGTGTGGCTGTGGTCTCTTCTCAGGTAAATGGCCTAATGTTTATCTTCAGTCTTTCAAGACACTTGATAGATCCTTTGATGGCTGGGTACCTTCAGCTTTCTTCACCGCACTTGTCTGTGCACCCATTTTACTTCAGTAATCGTGTTGGGCCATTGAGCCTCGAGGAATGCCAGATTCATAGAACAAAGTGTTCTTGCATTGAGGGAGCACCAGGGTGAGGGCCCAAGGTCCACCTGTTACCCTAATATTTGGCCTATAGATATGTTCTTAATTTTATTCCCAACTTATAATAGAGAGTTGTATCTATGTACGGACATAACTATATTTAGACCTCTGTAAGTGCCCTTTGCCTTCTAGCTCTTTCCTCTATTTCCTTCCATCTCCCTCCCGTTCCACCATCATGTTCCACCTTCATTGGCATTTCATTGTTTTCTCATAGATTCATTGTCCTTGCTTAATCCCGACCAGACCTCCCATACCTTCCTTTCCATCGATTCCTAACCACTTATTACTCCCCCAACCCATCCATGTGTTTGTCCTCCCCCCCTTCTCCTCTCCTCTCTCATGCCCCCAAGAATCATTTGCCCCGTCCTTTCTGTGACGCAATGGGTCTCCAGAGGGACGTATTTCTCTGAGCATCATGTGTCGGTGTTCCATAGAATTTTAAAGCTGTATCTTTCATAAGTGCATTTCCAAGTGTGCCTGTGTGGAAAACAACTACCAGCCTATAGGTTCAAACTACCAGCCTTTCAATTAGTAGCCCAAAACTTAACTCTTTATGCCATCAAGTGCATGGCTATACTCTGAACTGATACTTTAGGAAACATTGTTACTAAAGAATTATTATACTAACAGTGGTTCTATGCTTCTTATGAAGGTAATAACATTCATAGATCCATTAATTTTCTCAAGTGTCATATTGTGCATCAACAAATATTTTCCTGCTCTGTAGTGTTCAAGACTATTACTCATCTGCAAGTTTGTCCTACTGAGATGGTATGCATGCTGCTCTGATTTGAGAAGATGTTATTCCAGTATTTCCAATTCCAGCAGAGTCACCCGTGGTTGGCAGCATTTAGCAAAACTTTCGGACTAAGGCAGACTACAAAAATTATCTGAAAAATGTGAATATGAGTGGAACATTTTCTGACATTTTTCATGACGTCAAGTCCATAAGGTTGAAAGGCTCTGAGAACATAACTAAGGAAGAGATGCATCCTCAAAGGCAAGTTGATCTTAATGACATCGATGGAATATTTCCAGGACCCTCTTTGCTAATGTGTCATGACTGTCAAGATTGCCAATGTGTCAAGATTGAGAAGAAAAAGCAGCTTCATGCTGTCAGGTATCTTCAGGTTGGTTCCTACAGAAATCAAGCTTATGTAGAACATAATGAAACACTTCATAGACCTCTGCCAGCCTCACGTTTATTGTCGTATTTGAGCTCATTGCTTCAACCACCCTGCCAATCCATCTCATTAGGGTTCTTTTTCTTTTATAAAATTTTTCACAAGCATGAGGACCTTTTTCTAGGGACAGGTCTCCTCTGATAATATGTCCCAAGTATGTGAGGTAGAGTCTTGTCCTTCTTGCTTCTATGAAATATTTTGATAAATTCCACTAATTCCAAGCACTAAAAGCACTAATTCCAAGAACATTCATGCACTGTTCATATTCTTTCCCAATACCATAATTAAAACATGTCAATTCTTTTTTGATCTTCCTTATTGACACATATGTAGCATTTAAAAAATGATGACTTAGGTCAGGTGCACATGTTCATCCTCAAAGTGGCATCCCCATTCTTTCATACTTTAAATAGGACTCGTACAGAAGATTTGTCCTATGGGAGTTATCATTTGATTGCTGTACTTCCATAACTACTCAATGGGAACCCAGACCTTGACACCAGCAATTTTTCTCCATTTAATATAATGGTGTCTCATGGTCCAGTTGTATGAATTCTGTCTTTATTTACATTGAAATTCCATTCATATGGAAGCCTGCATTCTTCAATGGTAAGCCTTCACCTCGTATATTTTGGACATGTTCTTAGTATAGACAGGATCCTGGTAAAGGACTCACACTTGATAAAGTGAGTGGCCAGTAAAAAAGAAGTTCTCCATTGTAATGGATGGACATAAAAATGGGTTTAAATATCATCAATTTTGATTATGATGATTTTGAGGAGCATGCAGCAATTTGTTATGTTTGACAAGGGGTTACTATGCATTGAAGCCAACTAAATACACACAATAATAGCACCAACAATATGTTAATTACAGTAATAGTCACAATAAAAAAGATGAGCACAGTCTGCTCAACTATAAAACCGTTATATGTATACATATACACACATATGTACATATACACTATGAGATACTATACAACATTAAAGAATAGGCAGACATCTACTAAATATCAGATATTATGAATGAAATCTACTAAAAATCAGATAATAGGAAGACATTGCAGTGAATAAAATAAATCTATCAAAAAAGAGATATTATGAAACTACTTTTTATAAGTCAAGAAAATATGTACACATTTAACTAAGGATTATTTGATGGCAACAAGGCATGAAAGAAAAAGCACAGGTATGATTGTCTGGCTCTGAACCAGCTTGGATAAGCCAGGGTTCCCATGCTTTGGAAGTCATTCCCTAGTAAGTATGTGATCTGACCTTATAATCAACTTCACTTTGGCATCTAACATAACACAATCAAAGTTGCAAGTCATTTACTGATATAGATTCCTTTCCACATACATAGTCAGACTTTGGCATGTGCCTCATGTTGGATCTCTGACATGTGAGGTAAGGGATATTATGGCAAGAACTGCCAAGTGGAAGCCATTCAGACTCTCTCTTCCCAGGAAAACAACAAATTAAAAGCAGCATTGTATTTTTGATGTATTGTATATATTAATGCTATAGTCAAGTAATTGAAGAAGTATGGGTTTGTGTGTGTGTGTGGGGGGGGGTGTTCCACCACCTTACAGTTTAACTCACCTGTTTGGCCTATTAAAAAATCATACAGATCTTGGAGCATGACAATAGATTATCATAAACTTAATCAGGAGGTTACTCCAATTACAGCTGCTGCTTAAGATGTAGTTTCATTTTTTGAGAAAATTAATATTTCTCCTAGTACATGCCTGTATGCAGCTATTGACCAGCAAATAATTATTTTCCCTCAATTCCGGTTTTGAAAAACCACCAGCAGCAGTTTGCTTTCAACTGGTAAGAGTAGCAATACAGTTTCCCCACCACCCCTGAAGGTAGTGGTGAACGAAAATCCCCCCAATGGCCAGAATTCTCTTGGCTGCTATATGTTAGCTTGAAGGAGATGTGGCTAACTGTGTGACTATATATTTATCTATGGGGTGTGGCAAGCATTTAGATAGGAAGATTGGGGACTTGAAAGGATTATGATTGGAAAATTGGGGGAAAGAGGGTGTTGTAAAAAGGTAAGTGGGTAGACCTCTCCTAAATGGGGCAAAAATGTAAAGATATTTGTGCCTCACAGATGTTTTTAAACAATTAAGTGGAAAGATTTATATGTCCTGTGGAAACCAGTCATCTTCTTTCCCTTGCCACTCCTGTCCTTACTCAATGGTCTCATGAACAAAATGGCTGGTAGAAATTTCACATGGTGTCAGCCACATGGCTTCCAATCATCAAAGCTGACTTGACTACTGCCCAATCTGCCATCAGCAGAGACCACCATTGAATGTATGATGTGAGAACTTTTTTTTTTTTTTTTGCGATCAAGTCACTTGGTGGCAGATTGATTATACAGGACCACTTCCATTATGAAGGACAGCATTTTGTTCTTAGGGGAATAGACACCTACTCTGGATACATATTTGCCTTCTCTATATGGAATACTTTGGCCAAACTACAATATGTGAACTCACAGTATGGTATGCTGCACAACTTCATCTCAGATCAAAACTCTCATTTCAGAGGAAATGAAGTGCAGCAATAGACCCATGATCATGGAATCCACTGTTCTTACCATGACTCCCAGCTTCCTGAAGGAGCTGGCATGATAGAATGATGGAATAAGCTTCTTAAGACACCATTTTGCCCCAAGCATGTTAGCAATACCTTGTGGGTCTGGGATAATGTCCAACAGGATGCATATGCTTTAAACCACCATTACAATATATGATACTATTCCTTCAAGAGATAGAATCCATAGGTCCAGGAAGTAAGCGGTAGAGCTGAGAGTGGTACCTCTCACTATTATTCCCAGTGACCTACTCACAAAATCTTTTCTTCCTGTCCCTGAATTACATTCATGATAGGATATAGCAGAATGTGATCAATTCTGGGAGCCATTTATTGACATAAATCTCATTTTGTGCCAATATAAGTGTGCATTGCATTTTCTTCTCTAGAGAACCGTGTATAACACAGATGGTAAATTACTAATAAAGGATTGGCCCCTACTAACTTTGGTGACTGGGAAGACAGCAAGATCAGCAAAAATGTGCCTGAGGCAGTGGAAGATACTGAAGTGAGTTTAAGAGTTAGAAGCAATAGAAGCAAATGTTTTAAATGCAATTCCAAAATAATCCTTTATGTATGCAACAAATGGATACAAGTATAGACAAGCAGCCTACACAGGTGTGAGCAGGAGTAGGGCCGTAGCCACAGATGCGGAGGTTTGACAGCACGCTATTTCTCTACATACATTTACTGATGCTACACATATGGTCCAACATTTTGAAAACTTCTTAAACATAATCGATAATCTTGATGGAATGAATTACTAGTCAAGGTGCAGTGTGGCAATGATAAAATATACAATTTACCTCTAGTCCTTAAATGCTTCCTCTCCACTCCTGGCCCCCACTATCATGATACCATTTCTACCTTACAAATCAGGCTAGACCAGAGGATGTACACTGGTACAGGTAGGAATTGGAAACACAGAGCATCAAGGACAGAAGAACCTCCCAGGACCAGTGGTGAGAAGGGTGATAATGGGAGAGTAGAGGGAAGGTGGAAGAGAAAGGCGGAACAGGTTAAAAGGATCTACATATAACCAACTCCATTGGGAATGGACAGCAGAGAAGTGGGGGAAGGGAGACATCAGATGTAAAAAGATATGACAAAATAATAATAATCTATAAATTATAAAGGGTTCATGGGTGAGGGGGGAGTGGGGAGGGAGATGAAAATGAGTAGCGGATACCAGAGGCTCAAGTAAAAAGCAAATAGTTTGAGAATGATGAGGGAAACAAATGTACAAAATGTGCTTGACACAATGGATGAATGTATGGATTGTGAAAAGGGTTGTATGAGTCACCAATAAATTGATTTAACAAAAAAAATGAAAAACAAGCACTAACCCTCCACAAACTAAAAAATAATAATTTTTTAAAGTCAGCATTTTGAACATAGTCAAGAGAATAATTCTTCTAATAGGGAAAGCAGTTATAAAAATCAGGATAGAAATAAGTGTGAGGGAAAAAAAAAACAATGGAAATCAACAATAAAATGCTGGTTCTTCAAAAGGATTAGTAGAATAGACAAACCATTGTCAAACCTAACAAAATAAAGGAAGGAGCAGACCTCAATAGCCAGGATGAGGGATGAAATGGGAAATTACAAGACTTTAATGAAATTTAAAAAACTAATTACATAGTACTATAGTGGTGTATACTCTAAAGAATATAGCAACTTGGAAAACATGGGCAAATACTTGGAAAAACAATGCCTGCTCAGATTATCTCATACAGACTTTAAGAACCTAAACAGACACACAGCACAATAAAGAATAGATGAGGTTATTAAGGAATTACCCACAAAAAGAAGCCCAGTTCCAAATGTCTTCACAGGGGAATTCTACCTAGCATTTAGGGAAGAACTGACTCTAATTCTACACAAGCTCTTCCATACTATAGAAAAGGATGGTAAACTCAAAAACCTGTTCTATGAAGCTAATATAACACTGAAAAAAGAATAGAGATTTACAGGCTTGTGTCGCTAAGGAATAATGTGGCAAAAATCTTTTAAAATGTTCTGGCCAATAGAATTCAAAAGTATATAACATGAATAATTCACCATGTCCAAGTGGGATTCATACCAGGGATAAATGGTTGAAAATCAAAAAATTCATCAACATTATTCACCACATTCACAAGAAAAGGACCACATGATAACATTAGATATGCAGAAAACGCATTTGAGAACATTCAACACCCATTCCTAATTAAGACAGGAAGGTATACAAAAAAAATCCAGATGGAAGAAGCACACCAACCTGTGAGATTAGAAGTATTGATCAGAATGGGTATGAGAAGTTCAGAAAGAAACAACTGATTTGACCTGAAAGAACATGGACAAAGTGGAGACCCCAAACCCACCTGCAAGATAATTGGACAGTCCCTCACAGTAGGGTCCCATGGAAATATATGCTGTGGCACAGTACTGGTGAAACACATAACTATTCTCTAGTTCTTTAATAACCCCCCTTACTATTCTGACTTTTGTTTTACCTCATTAATCTTGTGAGACTTGAATTATGTTCATTTGTTTAACTAAGATCATTTGATGTGAGAAATCCAAGGTAGATAATCCTTCAGAAATCATAAATGGAGTAATGATTTCCTGAAGGTATGAGAAGAGAAAAGGAGAAGGAGAGTGGGGGCTAATATCAATGAATGTACACCTGCACTCAAGAGGATTGAATAACAAAATTGTAGCTGTATGGATCCATATTAAAGTATACTACACCATCTAATGGAGGAATATATATATGTATATGTCTAGTGGGCCGTATAGGGGAAGGAGGGACAAAGAGCAGCTGATATCAAAGAGCTCAAGAAGAAAGAAAAACGTGCTGAAACTGATGATGGAGGCAATTGAACAATTATGTTTGATCTCATTGAATTATGTATTGTAATATTATCTGTACGCACTCCTAATACAGTTATCAATTAAAATTTAAAATATGTATTAAAAAGTAAATCGGTATTGGGCTGAGCCCCAGTGGCATAAGTGGTTGAGTGCAGGAGTGTGGGCAGCAGGCTTGGCGGTTCAAATCCAGCGGCGGCTCTCAGGAGCACCGTTGAGTAGCTCCCACGACCACCAGAGGACAGTGATGACCAGACAAGAAAAGTAAATAGGTATTAAAAGACATATATAGTGACTTTTAGAATGAGATTACCCTTAAACCCAGATAATTATCTTTTCTCTGCTCAGATTTTATGATGAGTTCTTCTGTATACTTTAAGAGTCAAATGTTGCAAATATTTAACTAGAGTTTTAAAAGGTTTTGAAAGCTTGAATGACTCAAGAAAGAGCTCCAATATGGAGTTTGTAAATGCTTACTTCTTGTAATTAAATTACTTAAAAATGTATTTTAAGTTCTTAATTGTTCACTAAATGATAGGCAACTAAAAATCACACAGAACATCCTCTGAAGAAAGCTCAGGGTCCAACTTAAGAAAGCTGGCAGCATTCACTGATGATCTGCTTCCAAACAGTCAGTCTTAAAAATCCTATGCATGACAGACAATACTACTCAGCACACGGGGGTTAAACTGCCGACAAAATGAACTTGAAATCAATGAATTTTGCTTTAGGATTCTGAGTGCTAGGATCTGAACACAAAATATCAAGAAATGTTTTGACAACTGCATGGGAGAAATGGATATAAAGGAGTAACACGATTGCTAATTTTTCCAAACTGAATTTAAGCAAATAAAACCGAATACTCTCTTAAAGATTATCTGTGATAAGTGATAGAGCTACAGTATGAGAAAAGTTATTCTTTCTTACTCAAACAGTACTTCTCCATTAAAGGATTACATTAAAGGTATTTCATTCAGCAACCCCCCCAATTATACAGTGGGAACATGAAAATTAATAAGACATTGCTTTATATTTCCATTATACAGATGAGAAAATGAGATAATTTTGAAGATTGTAGATTTAAAACGTTCTCATTATTTTTACTTTAGCAATTTCTTTCAGCCCTATATTGGACAATAATTTTTAAAGTAACACATCTATACTTCAAGATTATAATGGCACAAACTTTCTCACATATGCAAATTCTATGTTTGACCATTCTCTACAGTTGTCACAAATCCAGTGAAAGTTGCATTTAAGAACCATCTGATTAGGTTCTAATAAAACATTTTTATGAAACTCTAAGTATTCTCTCTTTTTCTTTCTCTTCAGTTTTATTTTTCTCTTCCTTTCTTCAGGTACAACAGAGCCTGAGGGAGCAAGATATTTTTTTTAGAGCAAGAAATTTTAAGCACGCTTCCTTGTAGAGTGTCTCTATAGCCACAGTGAGGGGTGGTGATCTGATATTATAGCTGATTGACATTAATCAAGATTGTGATCCCTTTGGAATAGATTGCTTCTCAACCCCTAGCTGTGCCTCCCAGGAGTTCAATGCTTGTCTGACAGACAGGTGTCAACTGTGAATAGACATATGTGATGGAAAATTCAGCAAAGAGGAAGCTGCAAATAGGACTCATAGGAAATGGGGGGAGGAGAAAGCAAGAAGGTTTGCGGATTGTTACATTTTTCCACCAGAACAGGTGTTGTCTAGAAAGTTCTTCTAAAGGTCTTTTCCACTATTCATCATTGTGATTCTTAATAATAGGACACTCAGCATCTCATTATTGATTAACTTCAGCCACAATTGCCTTGTTTTCTATACCATTCTGGATTAAACTCAATTTGATGTATAGGTGACTGATCTGATTTTCTCTTGGATACAACTTATGGGCATTGCAAAGATAGCCAAAAAATAAAAGAAACAAGAAATTTGAGAATACAGGGAACTGCACAGTCTTGTAAGAAAGCATAAAATTGACTATATTTTTTTCCAAAACAAAACTAGATTTTCAAATGTTCCCAGGATCATAAACAGCTTAATATATGTATATATACATATTCCCTGAAAATATGAGATACATATAAAGCCTTAAGGCCAATGCAACTCTTGCCCTAAGATAATTTTTAAACTTCAAATGAAGAAAAAATATCTAAGGAGTATCAAGCACCTTTAAAAATTATTGTAATAGGATCAAACTAATAACAGCAACTGGAAAGAGAAGATAAAATCCATAGGGAGCAGTAGATTTATGGTAACGGAAAAAGATGGAAATGGTTCCTGCAGAGTGCATGCAATTCTATGAATCTCAGGATCAGAGAGTGACTGTGCACTAAAGAGTGTAATTAATATCACTAAACTGTAATTGATGCAACTGTTAAATTGAAATAAGTTTCTCAACAACAAGAAAATAAAACCTAGGTGAAAAATATGAGCGTTTAAGTGATCCAAGTGTCATGAGCTAATCCGTGCTGTAGCATTTTACTTCTACCTCCTTAGAAGAAGAACTAGAAAAGCAAAAGAGAGAATAACCTGAGAATAGTATAAAATATGGGAGATAAAATATGTTAATATTGTGTGAGGGGGGGAACAAATCAAGAGATCATATTTCCTAAAGAGAGTTAAAGATATTTGATAATGAACTGTCAATTTCAGGGATGTATGATAGAGGTAAATATTATAATTAAGGGCAACACGTGGCTACTTGGGACTCATGGTTTCTGCATTAAGGTCAGTTGGAAGACATCCTTCCTTTCCTTTTTTTGACAGTAATGCTATGTAAATTCATTATGCCAATCTTCAGTCTCTATTTAGAGACAATTCTAGGGGTATTGAGTGTAAACATTAAGTCAGCAGGTAGTTACATTTTTGCTATTAAAACTGCTTTGTTCTCTTGAAAGAATGAAATCAGATTTTTTTTCCAACTTAATTTCCTTGGGTACAGAATTCTTTGTGATGTGTATTTTTGGTTCTTACTATTTTTTTGCTTATATATTTTGTATGTGTTTTACAGTTGTTGCCCTCGAGTTAACACTGATGCCTGGTAATCTTATGTGTGATAGAACAAAGCATGGCACAGTCTGAAGACATCGACGTGGTCTTTGGTATTGAGTTGTAATTATTTTTTTTCTGCTGAAATCGATCATTTAACAAGTACTACATTAATGGCCATAAAGTTTACTTACTGAATATGACAAGTGACATAAAACACTAATGAAACAAAGCAACCAAACCCCACCCAAAATTTTTCAAGTTTCAGTGGCAAACAAGAATAGCATTGGCCTCTGAGTAGTTAGATTTGATTGCTGACTGGCCTAAAATCAACTGATGACAGAAATTAACTTAAGAATAGCTTATATTAACCATTCTTGCAGCTAGATACTATGAGTTTTTAAATTTTTACATAGTCTCCTATGTAAATGACTATTGACATCTGCTTCAACAAATTCTGCAGATAAAGCAAAATAATACTTCTTAGTTATAGTTTATTAAAACCACCTTTCAATTAGCCTACAATATTTGGTCTATGGAGCTTTATAGACAATTCAAAAATCACTGCCATCGAATCTCTCCCTACTCATAGGAACCAGAAGACAGAACTATCCTTGTGGGTTTCCAGGACTCTGCATATGTGTGCATGGGTGTGGAAGAGCTGACTCTGAAATAAGCAGCCCAACCCATACCCTACTGGACTACCAGGGTTCCTAGCAAATGAGATGTATTAGGTTTTCTGTAGAAATATCAACTCTAATGTGTATTCCTTCATTTGATATTTGCTATAACCATAGTAATTAATTACATTAGGCCTCATGGTACTTGCTTAAAATGGACAAGTTTAGGAGCTAACGGTTTCTAATTGTGGAGAAGCTGAGGTGCCAAATATTTCCAGTTAAGGACAACCTTGCAGAATACTCTTAAAGAGTCGCCTTCACTTTGGCAATATCTCAGCAATTGGAGAAGTATATGCAAGTTTCTATTTGTCAGATATCAGGGAATTATTGTGTGCTGTCAGCTTGATTGGTGGAAAATTGGATGGGAGAGCCTTTAAGGCTGAATTTGAACAATATGCCAGGCAGGGTTCCTTACTGTTCTGTGAATGCAGTGTGCTCATTACTGTGGGTAATGATTAGAAAATGAACTTGGAGAGTCTGCCGATATTTCAAGCCTCTTGTTAAAGTCCCTTCTCTGTTCTTAGACCTTCCCCCTTATTTCACCCCCTGATCTCTGCGTACACTGAATGCACACAATGCTCTTGTCACATTCTTCCATTATGGCTTTTAACCATGGTTGTCACTAACGTTTCTCTGTTTCATGAGTCCTGTGCTTAGTACTCACTCAAAGTAAGAGATTATCCTTTAAGTTCATTTTGTCATTTCTAAGAGGGCTACCAAAGAGCTATTCAATGACTTAAATAAATCCCAACCTTGAAGAACAAATGCTTTGTTTTAATGAACAAAATGATAGAAAATGGGTTGATTATTATTAAACATGAAGTGGAATGGATAGGCAATGTATTAAGAATGACTGTAGTTTTGAAACTACAAGACCCCATTAAAGAATACATATTGTTAAAATTCAGTGAATTCTATCTGAATCAAGCCCAAATAGCTGGTTTTAAATGATACATTTCTTTAGCCCTCTTTTTAAAAAATGTTTGAAAACAAGGACTGCCTGTCTGCTGCTTAGTGTGCTTGGGAATGCTGTAAGTTGATAAAGCCAGTGCCTTGGGAAGTGATGGACTGCTTGTGCTTCCTCAATAATCTGTTCTTGTTTCCACAGAAGACCTCAACCACTCTAAAAGCTTGACAAAATGGAATTGCAGCCTCAGCTAATGGGAGAAGAGTGAAGCAGGAAGTGCTGGATCACCAAGAACACATAATGATGTGCCATCTCTAGACTACAGAACTAGAGCGAGAATTTTCTGAGCACACAAAAGCCATCCTTTAGCCTCAGGACACAGGAATGAAAAAAAATTGCTATAATTGAGACCTGATCATATGACCTAATCATTGTTTGGATATATAGCTTTCTCTATTTAAAAATGATGTCAGTGTTTCCTAATATTAATTTATAGACCAACCGAAAGACATTTTCCAAAGGTTATTATGTAAGGGTCACTTTTCTTAGAGCTAAACTGTCAGCCATGGACTAAAGAGATGTTATCTTTGCTCTCCTAAATACTTCTAGCATATGGGTGTGTGGGTGTATGTGTGTATATGTAGTAGTCAGATAAGTTCATGTGTGCAATCATTGGTAGTATAGGTAATAGCAATATATTTATTTGAGAAACTATAATGATATAGATATTTACATATTTGAATTCTTATCTCTCCGCATTTAAAACATGAAGAAGAAACAAAACATGAAGAAGTTGATTTGATAGGATATGCATTTGGTGAGAATTGAATGGTTTCCAAGGAATCTTACTGAGCCTGGATAAAAATATGACCAAATATTAGAAATATTAGTCTTACTTTCTCTTTTTCCTGGCATTATACTTTATGGTGTTACATACTATCAGGCTTTATCATATTTCAGGCATTTTATCCAATATGATATTGAACTGGTGGTGCAGTGATTATACGTTGGACAGCAAACTGCAAGGTCAGAAGTTCAAAATCACCAGATGCTCCATGGGAGAAAGACAGAGCTTTATATTTCCTTAACAGGTACAGTTTAGGAAAATAACAGGGGAATTTCTGCCCTGTCCTACAGGGTCTTGTGAGTCAGCAAGCCAGAATTGACACAATGGCTATGAGTTCTCCTCTCCTCCCCCCACCCTCCCCTCTTCTTCTTTTCCCTCCCCTCCTCCTCGCTCCCTCTCCCATCTACTTCTGTCCCCTTCTCCTCTATCCACTCCTCTGCCTTCCTCCTCCTCCTTTATTCCCTCTCTCTAATCGCTCTCTTTTCGCAGATACCAGGACCTTGCATCTATTTATGTTCTATCTCCAACAGATTGCCTAAACTCAAAATTATGTAATCAATAAAGGAATGCATAGACATATACATAATAGGTGTGTTAGTCTGGGTAGACTAGAGAAGCAAATTCATGGTTTATATAGAAGAGCAATGGAACATTGAGAAAACATCTCAGCCCAGTCCAGGTCAAGTTCATAGTCTGATATTAGCCCATATGTCTGACAGTAATCTATAAAGTCCTCTTCAGATTCATGAAATGCATTAAATGATGCCCAATGCAGGATGATCACAGGTCAGTGAGTAAAACAGTTTTGGATACAGTAGTGTTGCAAGAATCTCAGTGCTGGAAGGGATATCCATATGGCTATTCCAATGCCTCCAAAAAGGAAGTACTGATTTCCCCAAATTCTCAGGAGGCCATTCCCACATAGAGGTCTCTTTGGCTATCTCCAGATTAACAGGTTAGACTACCCCTACACTCTTAATCCTCAAATTGACACCAGATTAGGTGACTATCACAATGGGCTATATGAAGGTTATTACATCTTATTGTTTATTGTCCTTTATTGTCAATTATACATCCTTTGCCAAATTAGTATGTCAGAAGACCTGGATTAAGTGTTTAAGGCTTTGCTGTAATCACTTGTCTGCTACTAATCTTACAAAAGTCATATTATACTACAAAGAAATTAAGTGATATATTTTTCACAGGAACCCCCAAACACATCAGGTTGGCAGGGGTACAGTGAGCAGCACTTAAAAGATTCTCCCATTTTCTTAAAAAAGTCAGAATTCAATTTTAATTATCCTTATTTTTATTTCAGGGATCTCTGTAGCATACACATTTTTAATTTCCCACCACGGTTGATATTAGGTGGCACTGAGATAGTTCCATCCCACAGCAACCGTTCATACAGCAGAATGAAACTCTTCCCGAAATCTCAGCATCCTCATAATAGTTCTTATGCTTGAACCCATTTTTGTAGCCATTATGCTGATCGATCTTGTTGAAGGACTGCATCTTTTTCACTGCCCTTCTACTCGACCAAGCATAATGTCCTTTTTCTGAGATTGGTCTTTTCTAGCAACATATCTAACATATGTGCGATAAAGCTTCACACTACTTGTTTCTAAGGATCATTTTGGTTATACATCTTCTAAGATAGATTCATTTATGCTTTTGTCAGTGTATAGTTCCATCAACATTCTTAGCCAGCACCATAAGTCAAATGCATTGATTCTTCTTTCCTCTTCCCTATTCAGTGTTCAACTTGTACATACATTGGACGCTATTGAAAATGCCATGATTGGGGTCAAGCTAATTATAGTCCTCAAAGCAACATCCTTGCTCTTCAATACCCTAATGAAGACTTGTACAGCACATTTACTTAATGCAATGCTGATTTTGATTTCTTCATATCTACTCCCATGAGCATTGATCATGGAGCCAAGAAAGATGAAAAAGTTAACAACCTTAATCTTTTCCACACCAGTAGTGGAGCACACTTGCACTGCTTCCCTAAGTTGGAGTCAAAGATCCTCTAGATTAGCGGTTCTCCACCTGTCAGTCATGATTCTTTTAGGGTTGAACCCCCCTTTCTATCACAGGGGTTGACCAATTCATAACAGTAGCAAAATTACAGTTATGAAGTAGCAATGGAAATAATTTTATGAAGGGACTTCTGGGAAGAAGGTGACTGAGTAACACACCAAAGGGACTAAAGAGAAATTAGCCCAAGAGAGTTACTAAGAGAGAGAGATCCCACACTGCTGGGCTACAGAAAGAGCATCATAAAGATGAGTGGACACAGATAAACTAGGTTTTATGGAGCTGTAGACTTTTGTCTAATCACAGAGAAGGCGGGATAGGGTTTGATCTTGTCCAGTCACTGTCTCAGGTGGAGCCGGGATCATTTGGGGCTGGTGTAGGGGCCTTACCACAGCACAGTCACAGTATACCACCACCTCAGGGCAGGGGTTAACCCCTCCAGTCCCATGACCAGGGAATGAGGCTCAGCTATATTATGCTTTTGTTTCTCTTACTTCTCTCTATCTCCCCACAGTCTCAATAGGCTTAGTTTTTTTCTTTTTCTCTTCACTTTTCTCTCACAATACTGCTGATATTCTGATCACAACACTTAGCCTAAGACATCTTCTCCTGCTCTCCACCCAGCTGGGAGTGCTCCTCCCTATGCAGCATAACCCCAAGCTGGGGAAATCCCTCACACCGTCTGCCACGGGATATCCTGTACAAATTCTTCTGGGGAAATCTGGTCCACCCACATTCTGCAATACTTGATACTTGACTGTGAACTCCCACTGATCCTCTTTGGGGGAAATCTTGCCTGTGTGACTGGGGACAGCTCTTATCCATTCTCTGTGGGCCCACGTGATTGAAGGAACTTCCTACCACCCACTATAGTGCCTCATGTGACTTAGGCGATTAAGTCAACACTAGTCAATAACCCACGCTGCTGCAGGAACCTCTGGCCAAACTCTGTAGCAATCTACCTGACCATGACAATTCTTCCCACCATCAAGGTGCTTTACACCAAAGCAGGCAATCCACCAGCCTTCTGTGCTGCTCCCATTGCAGCAGACACCCCTGAATACCTTCTGTGGCACCCCAAGCTACTATGGACTACACCACCAAGGTTTTTTGTGAGATTAAAGCACCATCCTTGCGGGTCCACAACAATCCAAACGGTATCCTCTGGAAGGACCATTCAAATTTCTCTCCTCAAATAACAGAATACTAGTTCAACAGGGAAAGAGTGAAATCACAAGAGGATAAAGTGCTATGCCAATTCCATAGTAAAATTAACTGCAGGATTTTTGAAGTACCATTCCTATGAGTCACCCAGAAAAATTTAGTGCTCTTTGTCTCCCTGGAAAATGGCACCTGGTTCCTCTAAAACAACATAATGCAAACAGCAACTAGCACCAATGTCCTCAGTGAAACAGGAAAAAAAAAAAGACAATGCAGAAAATGCCCTGAATGTAATGACATGCATAGAAGAAGCAAACATTAATTTGCCATAGAAGGAAATATTCAGAGTGATGCTTGAAGTCATACAGGAAATGACTGAAACAATAAAGAGAATATATGAAATGATAGATGGTATAAAGTCCATATACCAAAGAGAAATACAAGAGGTTAGGGATGAGATATAAAAAAAAAAACAAAACACAAAGAGTAGAAGATTCATGAACTTTGCATATCCATAGGAGGAAGCAGAGACCCTCACCAGTGACCTAGAGGACAGGCAAGTAGACCTTAACAAACACGAACAAAAATCTAATAAGATCATCAGAGAAGTTGAAGAAAATTTAACAGCTATGTCTGATGTATGAAGAGGAACAATTTTGGAATAATTGGATTGCCAGAGGAAGACATAACAAAGAAGTTCTCTGCAACAATACTGAGAGAATTCTTATAGGAAAACTTCCCCAGCTTAATGAATGAAACCAGGCAACCATTTAGGAAGCTGCAAGATCACCAGGTAGAATGAATCCCAAGAAGAAGTCAATAAGGCACAAAATAATTAGACTACACAATTTTGAGGAAAAGGAGAACATCACGAGAACAGCTAGGGAAACATAAGCAATTACATATAAAGATTTCCAAAGAGTAATATGCTCAGACCTATCAGCATACACCATGAAGAAGAAGATAGAGTGGAGTGCCCTACTCCAAAAATTGAAGGAAAATAATGCAAACCAAGATTACTCTATCCAGGCACCTTATCTATCAAGATAGATTGAGAAGGAGGAGTCGCCCCAGACAAGGAAAACTCAAAGACTTCATTAGTAGATAGCCAGCTCTACAAAATGTCCTTGATGACACAGTATGGACAGAAGGACAGCACTCACAAAGCACAAATAAGAGACCACCACAGAGAACAACCTCACCCAATGGTAACAAAGAGAAAACAGCTCCCAGGATAGGATTGGCTTAAGACTGAAAAGAAATCAAGAATGACTCACCCTCACACACACATGCACAACACACTGGAAAGAAAGGGAGGTAGGGAAACACCCAAAACAAAAGGTATAATATGGTATCACAGAATCCACAGATGGAGAAAATAATGATGAATATCACTAGACTGGACTCAGGCATTAAAAGACTGAGGCTAACACACTGACTTAGAAAACACAGCCCATCAATCTTCTGCCTACAAGGGACACATCTAAAGACTAAAGACAAAAATAGGCTGAGACCCAAAGGCTGGAAAAAGACATATCAAGCAAACCACAATTCCAAAAAAACAGGGGTAGCAATCCTGATCTTGAATAAAATTGACCACAAAATGCAAAGCATACAAAAGTATAAGAAGGGACACTATATAATACTCAAGGGAATGATAGACAAAGAACCACTAGGTATTTAAAGCATATATTCCTCAAAAGAGAGACCTGCTGAATACATCAAGCAAACACTCCAAACAAAGAAAAAAATCAGTCACAACCATTATAGTTGACGACTTCAATACACAGCTCTCTGAACAAGCTAGATCACAGCGAAAGAAGCTTAGCCAGAACACTCAGGTATAAACATTACAATTAGACAATTTGATCTCATGGATATTTACAGGGCTTTCATCTAAAAAAAAATAATAACATTCTTTTCAAGGCACATGGCACATATCCAAAGATAGACCACATGCTGGAGCATAAGACAAATCTGCACAAATTTAAGTACATTGCTAACATAGAGACCTCTCTGTGTGGACATTGTGCCATCAGACTGAAAATCAACAAAAGAAATATGAATAAAACAAGAGCAAACAATTGGAGGATGAATAATTCTCTCTTGCAAATGGAGTGTGTCCTGGTCCAGATCAGAGATGAAGTTAGGAAATTTCTGGAAGTTAATGAGAAGGACAACTTGACAACACAAAACTTACAGAACCCAGCATAGGCAATTATCAAAGGAAGTTTCATAGCAATACATACACATATGAAAAAGGAAGAGAGGCACAATAAATATGCTGGCATAAAATTTACAAAATCTAGAGCTGAGTCAACAGGACAATCCTTCTAATATGAAAAGAAAAGAAATAATAAAAATCACGCCTGAGATTCAAGAGAGGGAAAAAAGAATACTATGGAAAATATTAGTGCTGCTAAAAGTTGCTTCTTTAAAACAATAAATGGGATCAACAGAATACTTGCAAGCCTAACAAAAGAATGGATAGAACAAATCTCAATAGCAAGAATGAAGGATGAAAGAGGGTACAATAAAGCAGACCATAATAAAATCAAAAGGATAATTATAGCAGTAGGAAGGACTGTATTGAAATGAATTCAACAACTTCAAAGACATGGAAAAATTCTTGGGAAAACAATCCCTCCTTACACTATCACTAATGGATATCAACTATCTTTTTGTTTGTTTGTTTGTTTGTTTTTTGGGCATCACTGTCTCCGGTGGTGGGAGTAGGAGGCCCAGCCCCACTGTTGGAATTGAACCTCCGTCCCAGTGGGCCGCAGTCCCGCGCACAACCGCTACGCCACTGGGGCTCAGCCTGGATATCAACTATCTTAACGGACCCATAACAACAGAAGAAATAGACAAGGTTATCAAAGGATTACCAATAAAAAAATCCCCTGAACCATTCAGCTTCACAGGAGAATTCTACCAAACATGGAGGGAAGAACTGATATCAATTCTACACAAACTCTTCCAGGACATAGAAAAATACAACAAATGACCAAACTCCTTCTATGAAGATAGTATGAGCCTGGTACCCCAAACCAGACAGGAATCTAACAAAAATCAAGAACTAAAGATCAATAGCCTTAAAGAACATCTATGTAAACATTCTTAGCAAAATACTGGCCAACTGAATAAAAAAATATGTATAAAATATATAATTCACCATGACCAAGTAGGATTCACACCAGGGATGCAGGGATGGTGCAGCATATGAAAGAGCACTCACTACATTGACATGAAAAAACTTTAAGAACCCCATGATAATATCGATAGATTTGGAGAAAGCATTTGACAACATCCAACACCAATTGTTGTTTAAGATACTCACAAAGATAGGAATGAAAAGAAAATTCCTCAATATAATACAAGCTATATAGGAAAAACCAATAGTGAATGTGGTAGTCAATGCAGAAAAGACAAGCACAATCTCATTGTTAAAAAGGACCAGACAGGGCTGAGCCCCGGTGGCATAGTGGTTGTGCATGGGATTGCGGCCCACTGGGACGGAGGTTCAATTCCAGCAGTGGGGCTGGGCCTTCTACTCCCACCAGAGAGCAGTGATGCCAAAAAAAAAGGACCAGACAAGGATGTCTCTTGTTTCCACTTGTATTTAATATAATAATGGAGGCTTTACTTACTAGCACAAGGCAAAGAAAAGACATTATTCATCTGGGGAAGGAAGAAGTGAAACTATGGTTATTTGCAGATGATATGATTTTATATTTGGAAAATCCCAAGAGCACCAAAAGGGGCACCTGGAAGAAATAGAGGAATATGGCAAGGTGAGAGGATATAAAATCAACAAAAAAAGTCTATTGGACAGTATACACATCTGAGAAGACCACAGAAGAGGAGATCAAAAAGGTGGTACTCTTCACAATAACTGTATTAGTCTGGGTATGTTAGAGGAACAAATTTCATAGACACACATATGGATATAAGGGAATGATTTATATACTAAAACAATGGAACACTGAGAAAGCATCCCAACCCAGTCCAGTTCAAAGTCATAAGCCCAATATTAGGCCATATGCCTGACACCAGTCTATAATGTCTCCTTCTGACTCACGATGTCACAGAGCAGTGGGTGCAGAATCCCAGCACTGGCAGGGGTCTCCCCATGGCTCCTCACTTCCAGGGCTCAGGGTCCATCAACAGCATCCAGTGATGGAAGAAGCAACTCATCGCTGGCAGTGGTCCCCACTTGGCCTCTCCAGCTTCAGAGGTCTGGCTCCATGAGGGCAAAGCAATGTGGCTTCTCCTCTGGCTACTTCAGCTTCTCGGATGCTGTCATATTGTCTTGTCCATGAATCATCATCTCTGAGACTAACTCCCAACAACTGGGGAAGTTAGCTTCGCATCTTCATGAGGGAAATATCGTGAGATTCCCAGAAGTCTCAGGAGAAAGCCATGCCTACACGGAGGCCTTATTGGCTACCCAATGGCTATCTTCAGATTAATAGGCTAGATTCCACCCCTACATCTCAATCATGAATTTAACATAAGCACATGACTGCCACAATAGCCAAGCAGAAATTGAAGTATTTGGGATATACATGACTAAAAGGAAAAAAAGATTTTTTAGGAAGAAAGCTACAGGTTACTATTAAAAGAAATCAAGGATGGCCTAAAATATGGAAGAATACTCCATGCTCATGGATTGTAAGAATCAATATGGTAAAGATGTCAGTTCTGCCCATGGCACTTTATAAGTTTGATGCAATTTTGATATAGTTAGTTTCATATGTCTTCAAACAAATGGAAAATATGATTACTAACCTCATATGGAGAAGAAAGATGCTCAGAATTAGCAGAGAACTTAGGAAGGACACATTCAGAAGACTTGCATTACCTGACTTTAGAACATAATAGACAGCCACAGGGGTCAAAATCATATGGCTTTGGTGTAATGATAGATATTCAGACCAATGCAAAAGAACTGAAAACGCAGAAATAAAATCATCAGTATACAGACAACTGTTCTCTGATAAGGGTGGAAAAATATCAAATGGGAAATAGATGACCTCTTCAACAAGTGGTGCTGGCAAAAATGGATATCTTCCTGCATAAAAATGAAACAAGACCCTTATCTCACTCCATGCACAAGAATAAACTCAGAGTAGATCGCAGAACTCAAGTGAAAACCCCAAACAACTAGGCCCATCAATGAAGGAATTGCTACCAACCTGAGAATTTTGGCGTAGAGAATATATAGGCTATCAAAAATAGTGAAGGGCACAAACAGAGCAGTCACAAATTGACAAGTGGGATATACTGAAAATAAAACACCTGTGTACATTGAAAGAATTCACCAAGAGAGTAATAAGAGAGCCCACAGACTGGGAAAACATCTTTAGCAATGACACATCAGACAAAGGTCATATTACTAAAATCTGCAATACTCTGCTAGCTTCCAAAATGAAAAAAAAAAAAAGAATTTCCCACTAAGGAGGTGGGCAAAGGAACTGAACAGAAGTTTTACAGAGACTTATATGGTCAATAAAGAATAAATAATATGAGAAAATGTTCCTGTCCATTTGCTCTCAGAGAAATGCAAATTATGGTCAATAAAGATATGAGAAAATGTTCCTGTCCATTTGGCCTCAGAGAATTGCAAATTAAGACAAAGATATAAAACCCAACACCCTTAAAAGTAGCCCAATGCAAAAAATCAGGAAGCAACAAGTGTTGGAGAGGCTGTGGGGGAGATAGGTACTCTCATCCACTGTTGGTGGACCTGTAGGTACGTACAGCCCCTATGGAAATCAATTTGGCGATATCTAAAACAAATGGAAATTGAGCTACTGTAAGACCCAGCAATCTTTTTACCATGCATACACCCAGAAGAGACAAGACACAAACTATGGCCAGATATCTGTGCTCGAATATTCATTGTGACATTGCTCAAAATTGTAAGGAATTGGAAACAACCTAAATTTCCATCAACAGATGAATGGATTAAAGAACTGTGATATATACATACAATGGAGTATTACATATCACTAAAAAGCAGTGATGAACACATAAAGCACATCACCACAACACACATTAAAAATTGGAGGAAATTATACTAAGTGAGGTAAGCCAAGTCAAAGAAATCCCAAATGTAACATGATTGTGCTGACGTAAGTTTAAAAAATGCAAAAGGGGCATAAAAAAAGCTACTGAATGCATGAATATTTTTGGGGTGAGATCCAAGTAGTGCGGCAGGGGCCAGAGCAAATCCATGGTTACGTATGGTAGTCAACTAATAAAGGAGTGACGGGAGAAGGGGGAAAAAAAAGAAATGGATAGTCGGGGAGCAGGTCACTACTAACCAAGGGTATTGTTTATCTCTCCATAGGGAAAGGACCAGACTTCAACCTGGTGCTCCAAGATGTGAATGCAACGTAACGGCATGAAACAGGGAACCAATTGAGTGGTCTGGATATTGACCAGAGCACATGGAAGCAAATCAAGGGAGAGGAAGAGAGAATGGAACACATCTTGGCCCTCCTAACCTTGAGGATGATATCTTTGCTCAGAGCAGCCAATGCACTGAGAGGATTATATGACCGGCCCCACTATGACACACAATATCCCTCACTGATCCATAGCTCTACAGGGGACCATATTGGAGACAAAGCATGGAAATTGTGCCCAATCTGACCCCTGCACACTGAGGGAAAATGCTAAGGGTCTGCAGCAGAACAGCAAGGGCAGCAAAGCAAGGAGGTTGCAAGGAGTATGAAAAATAGACTTTGAGGTGTGGCACCCTATCCAATTTGCCAGAATATACTCTAAAAATCGAGAAACAGACTTTAAACTCTTTACAGGGTTTTTGTTGTTGTTGTTGTTGTTGTCCATTTATTTTGTTGTTTTGTTTTGCTTTTTGGCTGCATACTATTATTGCTGCAGGTCTATCTAGATAAGATAGGCTGGATAAACAATTTGGAGGAGAAAACAAGTGGACCAGTGGTTCCAGATGGATGGGATAAAGGGAGGAGGGGGAAAGGAAGTGATGTTAACCAAATCAGGGAGAAGGGAACATATGATCCAAAATCAGTGGCAAGGAGGGTGTAAGATGTCTGGTATTGATTAAGGAGGGATTGATTAAGGACAATGTAACTGAGAGGAAATTACTGAAACCCAAATTAAGGCTTCACATTATTGCTAGAAAAAAAGGAAAGCAAAAGCAAATAGAGGAAAGAACTGGGAGACAAAGTGCATTTATAGAGATCTAAATACAGGCATGTACATATGCAACAATAACTATATATGAAGATGGGGAAAAAGATCTATGTGTATATGTCTATAGGTTTCATATTAAGGTAACAGATGGATGTTGGATTTCCACCTTAGTTATCCCTCAATGCAAGAATATTTTGTTCTATTAAACTGGTATTCCATGATGCACTTTCCTGACTTGATTGCTGAAGACAAAAGAGGTACACATGCAAATGTGGTGAAGAAAGCTGATGATGCCAGGCTATCAAAAGATATAGCACCTGAGGTCTTAAACACTTGAAGGGAAACAAGCCATCATCTACTTGAGAAGCAACAAAGCCCACATGGAAGAAACACACCAGCTTGTGTTATCATGAGGTGTTGAAGGGATCAGGTAGCAGATACTAAGGAACACAAAATCATATCATTGTGAATGAGGGGTCCTGCAGAGTGGATTCCTAACGTCCATCTGTAGGTAACTGGACATCCCTTTACTGAAGGATTGTGGGGAGGAGATGAGCCAGTCAGGCTGCAGTGTAGCAAGGATGAAACATACAACTTTCCCCTAGTTCTTAAAGGTGTCCTCCCCACACACTCCAGTATCATGATCCCGATTCTACCTTACACATCCAACTAGATCAGAGGCTGTACCCTGATACTGATAGGAACTGGAAACACAAGGAATTCAGGACAGATGATCCTTTCAGGACAAGTGATGAGAATGTTAATACCAAGAAGGTGGAGGAAAGATGAGGTAGAAAGGAGGAACCAATTACAAGGATCTACATATAATCTCTTCCCTGGATGATGGACAACAGAAAAGTGGGTGAAGGGAGACATTGTACAGTATAAGATATGACAAAATAATAATAGTTGATAAATTATGAGGGCTTCATCAAAGAGGGTGGAGCAGATAAGAAGGGGAAAATGAGGAGGTAACACCAAGGGCTCAAGTGGAAACCAAATATTTTGAGAATGATGAGGGCAACACATGTACAAATGTACTTGACACATTGTATGTATGTATATATATATATGTATATATATATATATATATATATATATGATGCTAAGAGTTGCATGAGCCCCAAATAAAATGCTTTAAAAAGAAAATAATTTTGTGGTTGGGGTCACCACAGCATGAGCCTATTCCAAGGTCGCCGCATTGGAAAGACTGAGAACTACTCCTGTAGATACTTGCTGTCCTGGAATCTGGGTGGAGCCTCTGGGAGTCACAGAGTTAAACACTGCATTATTAGCCAAACAGGTGGTCATTCAAACCCTCCCAGAGTACTTTTGGAAATTTGACACCTAGTTCCTAAAAGGCTTAACTAGAGGGTGACCCCTCCCCCAGTTAAACAGTTTTTTATATTTCACACCTACGAATTTAAAATTTTTTACATAAAAAAAACCTTATCAGCTTCAAAGTACTTTCCATTACCCTTAATAAATTTGCCAAATCTGTAATTTCAGTCTTGGAAATATTTTTCAAACTCATCTGCTTGGATGTTTGACAGCACTTTCCTATATTTTTTTCAATTTTTTTAAGTCATCAAATTACAACCATGTCATTATACAAAAAGTGGTGCCCTGACATAGATGGCTGAACTGGTGCATTGTTGTGGTGGCAAAACCATTTCCCCATCTTCCAAAGCTCGTGCCTTTCTTTGTCACACACTGTTATACAAGCTTGTCAGAACCACTAAATAGAAAGCTTGATTAAGTCTGACCTGGTGGAATGAACTCAAAATGCAATATACAGCTCACATAAAAAAATAAAATAAAATGAGGGGCTGAGCCCCAGTGGTGTAGTGGTTGAGTACAGGACTGCGGCCCACGGACTTGGTGGTTCAAATCCAGCAGCGGCTCCACAGGAGCAAGGCTGGGTAGCTCCCATGACCACAAGAGGGCAGTGATGCCCGCCCCCCCCAAAAAATGAGCATCATCTTGATCTTTGATTTCACTTGATGAGCTTTTGGGAGGCAAGGTGATGATGGTGTCCTCCACTCACTTGATTGATATTTGCCTTGGGGATATTAAGAATTGAACCATGTCAGAAAAAAGTCTGTTTGCTTTGGAGGTGTCCTGTTAAAGCACAGCGTATTTCCTATAGATGCTTCTTTTCCAGGTTAGTCAGAACCCAGGGCACATATTTCTCAGTGATTCTTCTTATTCCTGAATCTTCTATTAAAATTCACTGAACCTAGCTCCAAGATACTCCAGATAACTTCCCTATCTCTTCAATTGCGTGCATTAATCTTCATGCACAAGTGCACGAGTTTTGTCCATTTGAGAAATTGTTAGACATCCAGCATAATATTTGTCATCACGTAATATTTCACCTTTTTTGGGGGGGGGGCATCACTGCCCTCTGGTGGTCATGGGAGCTACCCAGTGCTGCACCTGAGAGCTGCCACTATATTTGAACCGCCAAGCCTGCGGGCCGCAGTCCCGCACTCAACCACTTATGCCACTGGACTCAGGCCAATTTCACCTTTTTTGAAATGAGAAAACCACTCCCACACTTGAATTTTCCCCATAGAGCTGGTCTGATAAGCTCTGTTCAACATCACAACAGTTTCTGTGGCATTTTCAGGAGCAGCAAACAAAATTTCACAGCCGCACACCATTCTTTTAAATTGGCCATCACAAAAAAAAACAAAAAAAAAAAAAACCAAGGTTCAAGCAAAACTGCTGTGAGAGAATGTTCCCAAGCGATGCCACTGGGTGTGCTAACTCAGAGCAAGTTGCTTGAGGCTAGCCTAGCGGGAAACTGGGTACTGTGAAAGCTCTGCTCATCAGAGGTTTTATCCCATTTTTAAAAATTTTGGTATCCCCTCATGCGCATGAAAAGCAGGAGTAATCAGCTCATGTCTAACAGACAGTCATGATTATTATTGGCCTGACAAAAACTAAGAACAAACAAGAATCTACATAATTCTCCCAGTTTTTCACGTGAGCAAGCTGTTAGAGTAATTATTTAGGAGTCCCCCCCCCCCAAAAAAAAGTTAGTGATAAATAGTGCCAATAATTCTAAACTACAAATGAATCTTTCAGGACATTATTGAGTCGAAAGAGGCTTCAAAAGGTATAGGGGGTGTGGCAGTCATGTGCTTATGTTAATTTTTTGATTGAAATGTAGGGGTTGAGTCTAACCTGTTAATCTGGAGATAGCCATTGAGTAGCCAATGAGGCCTCTATGTGGGCATGACTTTCCCCTGAGGCTTCTGGGAAATCTCATGATATTTCCCTTGTGAAGGTGAGAAGCTATCTTCTCCAGCTGTTGGGAGTTAGTCTGAGAGATGATGAATCACGGACAAGACAATATGGCAGCCTCCGAGAAGCTGGAGGAGCTGGTGGAGAGACTACACGGCTTTGCCCTGATGAAGCCAGACCTCTGAAGCTGGGGAGGTCACATGAAGACCTCTGCCAGTGCTGAGTTGCTTCTGTTGTTGATGAACCCTGAGTCCTGGAAGTGAGGAGCCATGGGGAGAACCCTGCCAGCGCCGGGACTCTGCACCCGCTGACCTTTGACTTCGTGAGTTGGAAGGAGACTTTATAGACTGATATCGAGCATATGGGTGAATATCAGATTTTTGACTTTGTACTGGACTGGATTGGGATGATTTCTTAATGTCCTATTTCTCCTATATATAAACCTTTTCCTTATTTCGATATACATGTCTATGAAATTTGTTCCTCTAGCCTACCCGGACTGACAGGGGGAAAATCTAAAAACAAACAAGCAAAAAAGCATACTATCCATTAAATGTTTTTAGACCTCTCTTTTAGTTAAGATTGAGAACATACAAAATAAATGGCTGGGGAACTAGGTTAGAGTTGAAAAAGGAAAAACATGTAAAATACAAAAGCAGACAAGTGATCATGCAAATGACAGGCAATTCCTTCTCGATTGGTGGGCAGTGATTGCAAAAGCTACAGAGAGAGCAGGGTGAGCAGCCTGACCTAGTTAGCCTGTGGGCAAAAATGGCCTCATCCGTGTGTTTTAAACCATATGGTAAAGAGCATTACTGGCAAGAGTGCTTTCTCAATAGCAGACTTCTTTTTAGGAAACTGGAACAGATATTACAGGTGATAACCTAGTTCGTGCCCCCAGGCAGGTGTATTACTGTGCAACAGGCAGTTGAGGCTTAACCTTTGCCTGGACTCAAGAGCCCATTCAGCAATAGAAGCCAAACAATTTCAGATATTTCAGCCTAATGTACCTCAACCCCACAGGCTTGAATATGATCTCTTTTGTACAAAAGCAACCCCCTTAACAGCCTCACCGAAAGGCCAGGAGGAAGCAAATTGGTAGAAAACTCATGTGGCAGCTACTCGCCAGTCGACGTGCCAGCAAACTGCCCAGATGTGCTCATTGTGCTCTCCGAACAGCTCTCGAATGCCTTGTTACCTTATGAAATTTCCTGTCTGGGAAAAGGGATGTATAGTAATGTGTCCATCTGTAGGGTAGCCCTTTATAGATGTCGCTTTCAATAACAAAGATAATGATCTGTCGTTGAAGCACGTATTCTTTTCATTTGAGGTAAAGGTGTGCTTACACAATAGGCACGAGGGCATCCGTTTCAGATTAAGTTGTGTCGGCTAAAATATGTATTGCAATTCCAACTCAGGTACCTGTGATTTAATTCTGTTTGCAAAGAGCTTTCATTGTTATCATGACCAGATTGTATCCAAACCAAACAAAAATCATTGTCATCGTGGGAATGCCAACTCACAGCGACCATGTCGGACAGGGTTGGACTGTCCCTGTGAGTCTTTGAGACTAACTCATTGTGGGGGTAGAAAGTCCAGTCTTTATCCCAAGGAGTGGCTGGTGGTTTCAAATTGCTGACCTTGTGGTTAGCAGCCTCGCATGTAAACAAACTCACTTCTCTGGAGATGATTCTGGTTCATTGTGACCCTATAGACCAGTGACATGGTGTTTCCAAGGCTGTACATTTTAAAGAGAAGAGACAGTGTCTTCTCAAAGGACAGCTGGTAAATTCAAGCTACCAACTTTCCCGTTAGTGCCTCAGTGCTTGCCCCATTGCGCCACCAGGGTGCCAGCACCAGAAGGGACGGGGCTCCACGTATAATTAGACTTATGCAAAGAGTGGATTAGACACTCAGATATGCACAAGTGGTGGGAGGAAGGGGAAGGACAGATACTACGTGAGGATCAGGAAGGAACCAGAACTGTCCTATATTATCGAAAATAAGAAATTGACAAAAAGAAATTGTTTGGTTTGGAATTTTAACCCCCAGAACTATCACCAAGTAAACTTCTGTTACTTAAAGTCATCCCCTGTGCTATTTCTGTCTAAAAGAACTAGGAAACTAAGACATCACCAAAAATGTCTAGGGATTCTCAACACTCTTGCCCCATATTACTAAACAAATTATCTCAAAGCAGGATTTTGAAAATAATTTCTCCCCAAAGGTATGTCCACACTCCTTATAAGTGCTGGGACATCTGAAACATCACCAAGTAATTATATTGTTTGTCTCTTAGTGTTTTGTTTCCAAAGTACCCTTTTTTGAAGTACTCAAAAGGAGGTCCTAGTCTCATGCTGCATGATATCACTGGAATTCCTCCCATTTATGATAACTGCTGGAATATCACTTTTGTATTTTAAATGGCTTTTGGGGGGCACTTGATGTCCTTATTTTCCTCATTCTGTCTCACCTAATGTATCATTTTACATAGTCTATTTTTGTTTTCCATTTAGTCTGGATCCAGTCTGCCTTTAAAGCTAGAACAGCAGTTACCTTGTCAGGAATCCTACTGTGTATTCCTTCACAGGAGAGGCACCCCCACAGGATGTTAGTGCTGGTTGTCTGGCTCAGGCAACTCCTCTTTTTTTTTTTTTTTTTTTGCTTCAGAATCTAAACTCAGTAGACTTTAAGGATTTTTTTTCTGTGTTTTAATGAGTTTGGGGCAGAATAAAATTATAAAACAAGTTATTTAGCCTTCTGATTCTTAAGCAATTGCCTTTTTAAAAAAATACCCTCACATATTAGGTATTCAATAAGTGGTTGATGAAGATGTATTGAATTGATCATTGCTTATCTACAGTTTCTTTTGGTTTGCCAACATTGATGGCATGTGAGGTGAAACTAGTGACCAAAATCTTGGGTGTATATTATATGCTGATCCTTGTACACTAAAGATGTGTAAGTCCATGTGTGGGTTTAGGGATCCATAGCACTTAAAGAAAGCATTCAATTATATGTGATGAATGCATTTTATCAAAATATCACTTTTCCCTTATGTTAAAGTTATGACAAATTATTAAAATGATGATCTTGTTATGTTCATTAATTCAATTCTAATCCATAGTCTTCTGTCACATATTTTTTTTTCTTGTCTGTAATCTCTCTGGCAGCAGATCACCAAGTTTTATCTTCTGTAGAGCTTCTGCTGGATTTGAGCCAATGTCATTTCAGTTAGCAGTCGATCAATTGTCACTGTGCCATCAGGGCCCTTTATAAAAGTGACGAGGGATGCTAAAAAGGGGGGGAAAGAGGGCATGTCATGAGAGGTGGCAACTTCTGAAAACAATGTTTTCTAAACCTAAATCTGTTTCCATCCAGCAGATTCTGGCACATAAGGACCCCACCTGTATCAAGTTTCCAGTTCTGTAAACCCATGGGTGCAGGTAGTCACCTCACTCTCATCCAGGAAGCTGCTGATGAATTTGAATCACTAATTTTAAGCAGTGGTTAACTTTGTGGTTAGCAGTTCAATGCTTACTTGATAGCTCCACCAGGAGTCCTTAAGGACATGAAATTCTAGTAAAGTCAAGTTTTAAATCCTGTTAAAGTGGTAATAAAAATTAATTAATCTTAGATCATTTTCCTTCTATTGATAAGATATAGTTAAAACAGTCCAGGGAAAACATTTGTTTGGAAGATATGGGTAAGAATTTGGATCATTCAACAAGCAAGCTTTGCTTGGGCTTAGAGTTGCAAATCTTATTTACATTCATTGTTATCAAAACAAAAGTAGCAAATATCTGATGAAGATTTTGTTGTTTTGATTTTCTTCAGCCTTGAAACTATTTTTATTTTATTATTTCAATATCAATAAAGGATTTTGGAGTTGACATTCATGTTTTCTGTTTAGTTGTTTCCCCACAATAAATGGGGTAATTTGCAACTGCTGACTTCTGAAAGAAGAGTGTGGTATCAGGGTCAGAGCAAGGCTTATGGGCAACTGTGATATGCAAATGACACATCTTGTCTCCTGTAAGGCAGGAGGAATCAAAGCACTTGCTGATGCAGATCAAGTATTGCAGCTTTGATTTTGCATTATAACTCAATATAAAGAAGACCCAAAGTCCTCACAGCTGGACCAATAGTTAGCATCATAATAAATGGAGAAAAGGTTAAAGTTGTCAAGGATTTTGTCACAAGGAAACAGCAGTGAAGAGGTTAAAAGGCATGCTGCATTAGGTAAAACTGTTGCACCAGATCTCTTTAGAAGAGTGAAGAGCAAAGATGCTACTTTAAAGACTATGAAGGTACACGTGGTCCAAGTCATGGTAATCTCTACTGCATGCACGTATCAATTTGGACATTGAATACAGAAGATGGAAAAAGGATCTATGCATTTGAAGTATGACACTGGAGATGAATATTGAAAGTACCATGGATTGTTAAAGGGACATCTGACCTTTATTGGAAAAAGTAAGGCGAGAGTTCTTAGAGGCAAGGATAGCAAGACTTCGCCTTCCATATTTTGGACATATTTGGGCTGGAGAAGCCAGTCCCTGGATACGAACATCATGTCTGGTAAAGTGGGAGGGAGGCTAAAGAGAGAAAGCTCTTCGACAAGATGGCTGCCTCAAGGGGCGCAGACAGAGGACCAATGTGGCAGAGGAACAGAGGATGACTCAGGACGGTGTGATGTCTCACTCTACTGTGCTTAGGGCTGCTAGTGGTCGGAACAGGCTAGATGGCATCTAACCATCACAACATTTTCTCCAATTACCCCTTTCTTAGGCTCTGATTTATATTCTCCTGATATGATCCTAAGAAAAATATCCAATGGCTCATGTGTGATAATCATGTTCTTATGGGTAACTTTGCACAGGTTCTTGGTATTCCCATTGCTGTAGGTATTGAGCACATGGACACACATCATGCCTGCATTAGGCAGAGATACCTGTGACTAGTACGAGTAGGTACTGAATCTTTTGTTTGAGAAGATTATTTCAGCATTTTCACGTATCCAAAATTGCTCATATGATTAGGCTAACTTTGGGACTCAAAAGCAAGGCTCACACTTGCTTTTAAACACGTAAAGCTCTTTGGTCTCTCTCTTCATTTTTAAGATTATGAACTTTTCTATGATGCAGGGCACGAGAGAATGTTCGTTCTTTCTGGGAAATTTCCAGAGGGACAACAATCTTATTGTTTCTCATTTATTTAGCAAGATTAGGAGAATGTGCTAAGTGTACTCTGTCATCAAGTCACTCGTGACTCAGGGCAACGCTACAGAAGAGGTGCTCAATCGTCTCCAGGTGACCGCAAATGCAGTGTGGGGAAATGGCTTGCCATTGAAAACATCAGAGGCAAGGCAACCATCAACCCCGTCACTCAATTGACATGCAGTGCAGCTGATCAGATACAAAACAGACAATCTAAGTTACGCCCATGTCTAGATTTTTTTCTCTCATAAAGCTTAAGAAAGGGTATTAAAATGAATAGGGGAACTGGACCAAGGAAGAAGACAAAAACATATCACTTGCCTATGGAATGGGTGATTTTGACACTACAAGCCGACATTCAGCCGACACTCAAGAGTGCATGAACAGTTCTGGAACTTACTTGCTGAGGGAAAGTACCCAAACATGAGAAAATGTGCTAACTCCTTGACTGCAATATTCAATTCCACTTATTTTTGTGAGTCAGTCTTTTCCCACGTAAAGCTCATTAAGTCCAAATACCGGTCCACCACGTCTGATGATCATTTGGAAGTGTGCCTGAGGCTGTCTGTCAGCAGCTACTGTCCGGATTATGCATCACTGGCTCATTCCATTCAGTGCAAGTCACCAGAGTAAACTCAGGTCATGACAAAAAATGTACAAAATCGATTGTGCCATGCAATATGAACTTACACGTTTATGCAAGGTGCATAAACATTCATTGTACATATAAAGAATTCTCAGTGCATTTATGAATACATGTAATAAATATATATAAATAAATGTTTTGCATTTTTGTAGTTGGTAGATCATTTTGACTTGATCATTTTATAAGTAGCTTGTGTGGTAGTCATGTGCTTATGTTAATTTTATAATTGAAATGTAGGGGTGGAGTCTGGCCTGTTAATCAGGAGAAAGTCATTGAGTAGCTGATGAGGCCTCTGTGTGGGCATGGCTTTCACCTGAGACTCCTGGGAAATCTCACAGTATTTCCCTTAGAAGATGAGACGCTATCTTCCCCAGTTGTTGGGAGTTAGTTTCAGAGATGATTAACCACAGGCAACACAAGATGCAGCTTCCGAGAAGCTGAAGGAGCCAGCAGAGAGACCACACGGCTTTGCCTTGATGAAGACAGACCTCTGAAGCTGGAGTGGCATGCTGTTGATGGACCTGAACCCTGGAAGCGAGGAGTCACAAGGAGACCCCTGCCAGCACCAGAATTCTGCACCCACTGACCTGTGACTTCCTGAGTTAGAAGCAGACTTTATAGACTGACTTCGGGCATATGGGTTAATATTGGACTTATGACTTTGCACTGGACTGGATTGGGATGCCTTCTTAGTGTCACATTTCTTTTGTATATAAACCCTTTCCTTATACCTATATGTGTGTCTCTGAAATTTGTTCCTCTAGTCTACCCGGACTAACTCAGCTTGCATGCTGAAAAAGTGTGAGCACCCCTGCTATAGAAAGAGTAGAACTGCCCTTGTGGGTTTTCAAGACTTGTATATCCTCACAGTGGCAGAGAGCTTTATTTTTCTCCCTCCCATGGAGTGACTGGTGATTTCAAAGTGCTTATCATGTGGTGAGCAGCTATACGCACAACACACTAATCCAGCAGGACCCCTTTTTTACTGAACTAAACTTTTCTCTCTCTCATCTGGGATTTAATTTCCAGCATTGAGTCATTCAGTACATGATTATACCTGAGCATTTATAGTCAGAGTGGGTCTGTTGAAGTCTGCTCCTATTGGTTCCTCATCATTGGCAAAAGTCTGGAATGTCTTAGAATCCTGAAGACATGAGTTTAGGATCTCCGTGTTGACCTAAGAGTTCAATCCCCATATTGTGGATGGATTGTAAAGTGGTTACCCCCAACTTAGGTTCTTTGGAAAAAGATGTTAAAATGCTTGCAGTGCAAGTATTTCTTAGGGACCAATGCATATGAAAGGAATAAAGATGATCAAGAAAAGAAGGTGAATTTTGATATAATTTTAATAATGATTTAGCTCGTCCTGGAGAAAACTCTCTAAAGGCAACAATTCTCAACCTGTGGGTTGCCATCCCTTTGGAAGCTCGAACGACCCTTTCACAGGGGTCACCCAATTCACAGCAATAGCAATATTACAGTTATGAAGTAGCAACAAAAACAATTTTATGGTTGGGTGAGGTCACCACAGGATGAAGAGCTATATTCAGGGGTCGCACCATTCGGAAGGTGGAGAACCACTGCTCTAAGGGGTTTGCAATCAAAGAAGGCCACCTCTCTCAGGGATTCTGCTCCGACCTCTCTGAGGGGATGAGTGTGGGCAACTACTGCATGTGTGACCAAGAAGCTGTCTGCACTGAAGCAGACCTTAGACTAGAACCTTGTGCACAGCAGTTTGTTTGCAACTGCACTTGCCTCACTGAGCAACAAGAATCACATCTCTAGAGCATCTGTACTTCCTTTGACCCAATTTTCCACAGATAAGATATACCTAATAAATGGACATTTGGCTAATATGACATCATAGTTTTCAGGACTCAGGGACTTTCAGCACTTCGACATTGAATAGCACAAACCATAGGTATTGAACTGTTGAATTTTAGAAGCACAGTTATGACTATCCACCACGTAGTGTGATCTGTCTATTCTTTCTTGTTATGCTGAAGACATTGAGATTCTGAGAGATTATATGGCTTCATTAGCTTTACACATCTTGTTAGACACAGGTCAATGATTAGAACATAGTAATCATATTATTATCCGAGCTGTACTGTACTTCTAATATGGTTGTATTTTTAGAGTGCTTACTCTTTAAAATGTAGAGTTTACCTTGAAAATCAGTGAACATGAAAGTGAAAGATAATTGTTATGAAAGGAAGTGTTAGGCTTTGATTCTGACCAATTGGCCATTGACTTCAGTGTAGGGAGTCACTTGACTCTATAAAAGTGCTGAAGAGCTATATAGGATTGAGATATTTACTTAAGACGCTCCTCATATAAACATTACATTCTCATATACAAAGCTCTTCAAATAATTTGCACTCTTCCGTACAAAGCACACCATTAAGAGAAGGAATTTAGACAAGATATTTAATTAACATAGCAAATCTCACAAACTCTTATAGAGCCCAGTCCTTAAAGGCAGGCATGAACAATTAGCAGTGAGGTCACACTAGAGGTTAATAATATGTTTTCTACACAATTGAAGCTTTTAGAAAGGTGCAAACAGGACCAAGTTAATCAATGCTACTCAAATAAGTTAGGAATGCACTTTCTGTTACTACACTCTGCTTTTAGCTACACACACTATTCCATTTTTACATGAATTGAGCCTAAAGGAAAAGCAAGTTTTGATAAAATGCCCTTGTCAGTTTTAGTGAATGTTATTGCTTTGTGACTTATTTGGGGACATTTTCCTTTTCGATAAAAATATAATCCTCGTTGCTATGCAATGTCTGTTGGAAGTTTAATATCACATCTCAAGCTCCAATAAAGAGAAATCTAAGGACTCATGATGGCTCAGAACTTGGGGCAAAAGTGATTGTGGAGCTGGAATTTCCATATTTAAGTAGTCTCTGGTTTACATTCTAGGATGCTAGGTGAACTTGAGCATTGGTGAGATTAAATAAAATTTGAAGACTAATAATAAAAATATGTATCCATGTATAAGATGGGCCAGGCATGCTTTCCCACATTGGCTTTTGGAGCATGATATTCATGATAATTGGGAAATATAACTAGTATTTTGTTTTAACTCATATTTAATATTGACCAAAATTGCCATACAGATTTTTGACATTTTCAGCGTCAATGCAAAATAAAACCATAAAATACTGTTGTTGTTAACTTAAAGTTTGCTCTAATTCTTCAAATTAAATTCACATACATTTGAATAATCTTTTTTATATCCTAGGGCACCCCTGATGGCAGGTGTTGGACTACTAACCACAAAGTTGGGTGTTCATATCCATAAGCCACTCTGCTAGAGAAAATTGAGAGAACATGTTCCCTTAGACCCTCAGAAGAACAAACTACACAGAGCTGCTAAGGGTTTGAATCAATTTAGAAGCAGGTTTTCATTTGTGCATTTTCTGTATTTCAATATATTCTTGAACCCATTTTTTTCCTTTAATAGTGAGATCATTATACGTCTAGGACATTTCTCAAAGGAAATTAAAGATGTCCTTATGTTAATTAATGACAAGTTGACATATTTTGGGCATTATATCAGATAATCTTTGGCTCCCTTTGTGATTTGGGAAGAAGTAGAGCTGCCTTTTTGACACCCCTTGAGAAAAGCTCTTTGGAAATGCCCACTGTGACGAGGCAGATTACTGTTTCAATTGCTCACAATTTGGCAACAACAATTCAGAGTTCTGAAGGGGTGGGAAACAAGATTTCCTAAGGACATAGTTTGGCAATTCATAACAGGGTTGTGTCTTTGGGCCATGGATGCCTGCCAGAAGCCTTGCTCAGCCCTAATTGCAGAACACCTGAACTTGTATCCATCATCTGTTCCACTGCACACAAACACAAAACCCCCAATGATTGGTGTGTATTCTGCCTGACAACTTCAGCATGGAGGGAAATCCTTTCATTTAATTAGACTATTATTTTCCATTTTGAAACCTCAATCGAGATTCAGAAACAGGTGCTAGTTTCTCTTCTGCCTTTGGGCCTACAGAAATCAGTGTAACTGCCACTATGGAAACAAAGCAGATAGGGCTCAGCAGCAGTGTGGTGAACTTTTCTTTACCTATGCAGTCCTGAAACAGATGCTAATTACCAAAGAGTGCAGTCCTAAAATGAAAACAGCTCCATCACACCGCTTGGGCTTTTGTTGATTGTAAATGTTTTCAGGTGGCTCCTCCACCTCTGGCAATCTGCATCTGTAGATCTGTAAGTCTAGAGGATTCTCTGGGTTGAGTAAATAGATGAGTAGTTCAAAGCTCCCAGGAGACCCTTCAGAAGAAATGTCTGGCACCTAACCACTGAAAGTTGTACAGAGTCCAACTCCACTTTATATACATGGGATCATCAGGGTTTAGAACTGACTTGACTATATATAAAACAGTTTATGTTTGCATTGTAAAGTCCCTGGTCATAGTGGTGTCTCCATTAGGCATTGGGCAGTGATCTTCATGGTTTGCTGTTACAAACCACTAACAGCTCTGAGGGAGAGACTTTTTTTTTTCCTCCAGAAAACCGCAGTGGGCCACCAAGTTAAGTCAGCATTGATTCAACGTCAGTGAGTTTCTTTGAGTGTCTTGTCGTTGTAGTGTTTTTGTGTGTGGAGTGCATAATCTAATTATACGTAACATTACAGAGACTATTTTGTTTTTTTAAAGCCATAGATGGTGGTGGATACTCTGGGGTTGATTTATGGTACTTTAGATTTGTGAAATCTGATTATTTCCTGAAACAAGGGACAACTTACATTGGATTTGTGAAATGTGATCATTTCCTGATACAAGGTTCTACTTACTCTTCACTTACTGAGTATCTCCTTATCTGACTTTTTTTTTTCATTTTTGACACCAGTCAAACATCTGCCTGTTTTGAGCATTCACAAGACAAGTCACTAATGAACACAGAAGTGCAAAGCACGAGGCATGCTGGCGGGGAGGGAGCAGGTTACGTCAGCATGGAGCCCCATGGCTCTCAGTGTTTTGACAAGGTTGCCCTCCAGTCTGTGATCTGGTGTAGTCATCCTCCATATGACTGAATTCTGATCTTAGCTAACAAGTTGGTCCTTGGAATTTAATTCAACTAGTGAAAAGTGGATATCCCTCAAAATTCATATCAAGCTTATAAAATTTCTTTGGAAAAGCATATATATAAGCTGAACAATTCACTTTAAAATCATATTTTTAGACAACAAGAAGATTTTTGATTTCTGGATATGTTTTGGACTGATGGTCATGTGATAAAGAGTCCGTCACAGGAAAATGAGAGCTGCACTTAGATGTAGGAACAAGAAGCCGATACAGTGAAGAAGAGATCACCGTCCAATGACTGGAACACTTGGCATGGACTGACTGGATTAAAGGGCCATACTCAATACAATGCTTCTTGTTAACTGGTTCTGTTAGCTCAATTCTGATTCATATCAATGTTACAGGGCAGAATAAAACTGCGCTCATAGGATTTTCAAGGCTATAAATCTTTATGGAGTCAGTCTGCTACTGTTTGGTGGCATGCAGAGTGTCTTGGGAATAACGAACAGTTGTATTAGCCTCTAAATGTTTATCTACTGCACTTCCAGAGCTACCAAGGTCTACCACAATTGGAAGCTTGTAACTTTAAGAGATAAAAAAGAGAAGTCAGATATTAACATCTTGGTAGAAAAGGTAAAGCAATTTCCAATCCACACATGCCTATTTTGTGAGATTACTCAAAGCCCTCTTGATGTGACCCTTTCCCTACTTGGGTATCATTACAAAACTCTAATAAGACTGTCAGTAAATGCTTAAGGGGTGTGTGTCCACACCACACGCCTTACTAAAAAGATACTCTGTCAGTGAACTCAGCTCTCCTAATTACGTGTTTTACCCCAAAAATCAGCTTCCTGCACAAGAGAATGCAGCTTTAGGGTTCTGTGAACTGATCACTCTCAGACAACGGTGCCTGATTCTGTTGTAACTGCTTCTATGGTTTCAATGCTTTCTCTTGGATCATGGAGGTAGAATCTTGGAGTCCAAATGACATGATCCACTCGACCTTTTCTCTCTTCCTGCTCGTGCGAAGTCCTCTTCCTTCTGAAATGGCATATTTGATACCCAGCAGGATGACAATCACAATGAACTTTGTGGTAATCACTCACAGATAAACCAGATAAGCCACAGAGCTTCCCCACCTTCTCCTCCCAGTCCCATTAGAATTACAAAGGTCGATGAAAGTAACACATTTTATGGCTAGCAGAGTTACATTACATGCTTCATTGCATGACTGATAATAAATGAGATTGAATGTTCTCCCCTCATTTGAGAGGTATGGGAGAAAGAGGCGAAGGCAAGAACTGCAAACCCCTTCAAGAATGAGCAGCTACCACACAGTCTGGCCGTTGGTTGCCAGGTAGACTGAAGGCTCAATATTGCCAGTCATTCTAATTATGAGTGGAGCCAGATTTCAGAATTTTAAATGTAGTCTTTAGCTTTTAAAATTGTAGCTGCTACTTCAACTTTTTATGCAGTGTTTTGCCTGTATAGATATGCTTCAGTTCAACAGATATATAACTGTCTCAGTATTCTTTGTTCTTAGCCCAGAAGCAAATTACCCAGAGGCAGAGAATGGGGTGTGATTTATTTTGCCCTAAATCTTGCAAGATAATTTCCTAGTGAGTTGATAAACAACCCCTTCTTCTCTTTTTACCCAGGGCTCAAATGATCATTTTTCCTATGCCACTGGCCTTTAAAAATTCCTTTTAAACTTATCATCAAACAAAAGTAGGGAGCATAGCTGTATGGTTTGTTATAAAATGAATTTCAACACCCATGTGTTCAATCACTCTCCCCCAATTAAAATGAAGGCAATAATATATGATCAATAAAATGCAAGTGCTAACAGGCTTAAGGAGCCCTGGTGGCAGAGCAAGTTACAAGCTGGGATGCTAATTGAAAGGTCAGCATTTTGAAACACTCAGCCGTTCTGCAGGAGAGAGCTGTGGTTTTCTACACCTTGATAGATTTATCGCAGTGGTCCTCAACCTTCCTAATTCTGTGACCCTTTAATACAGTTTCTCATATTGTGGTGACCCCCACCTCAACCATAAAATTATTTTCGCTGTTACTTCATAACTGTAATTTTGCTACTATTATGAATTGGGCAACACTTGGAGAAGAGTGTTTTGACCCCAAAGGGCTGATGACCCCCAACTTGAGAATGGCTGTAACAGGGGAAGTTCTACTTCTGTCCTATGGGACCACTATGAGCGAATGTTGATTTGATGGTAGTGAAAGGAAGCTTAGCAACACTGCTTAGAAAGATGTCTGTTTTGTGATGTTTCAGGATCATTTGCAACACCTTTTACAATGGCATTATGGACAAAATGACCCTCTGCCAACCCAGCAGTTACAGACATGAAGAAAATCCCCCTCGAAAAACAAAGCCCAGGCACAAAACATTTCATGAGTCATTCAAAAAGAGTTTAATATCAGTTAGGCCAAAACGTTTTATATTTTTAAATTAAGCAAGAGTTACAGGTTAAAATACAAACAGTAAGTTCTTGAAAACACAGAACTAAAAATAATCAGATAGAGGGGTATTTCAGCAAACTCTCGAATAACTTCAGCTTCTATTCTTGGATCTAAAGAATACTTATACATTTGAATAGGCTTTCTGAGAGAGAGTGCATTTTCATATTTCAGGATCACTTTCCTATGTTTAGGACACAACACCCTCTCCCCAATCTTGTGATAAAAATATTCAATGATGGCCAAGCATTTTTAGAACATAAATCTTGCTTTATGAAAATTTTCAAATTAGGTTTATGTGGCATTTTCCTACAATGCTGATATTGCAGGAATCATTGTACTCCAGGCTTCATTTTCTGTTCTTAATATTATGATTGCTATCAGATTTAAAGGAGTATTGAGTGTCTGATCATTTTCTCCCACCCCCTACCATACGTTTTTATAATGCAGTGAAATAAGCAATCCATCTGTCACAAATCAGAATTCAGAGTAATCTTTCTACATCTCTTCTGTTGAATTCCCCATATTCCAGTTATTAATATTAACAGCTAGCATGCTCCACTGCTAACTAAAAGTTTCGAGGTTGAGAAGGACCCAGAATCACCTCAAAATAAAAGTCTTGTCATACACTGTTTTCTGTCTTCTTTAACACAGTGATGGGTGATCTCCAGCCCCACTCCACAGCCCCAGTTAATCCCCAGTCTCACCAATGTCCTGGTCCTTCTCCCCATTCCTGTTTTTCATACAGATGCCTGTATAAGATGAAGGCACCCACCAAACAAGCATCCATTAACATGAACCATGCAAAACAGATAGAGACCTCAATCTAAGAGAAAGCAGAAAATGTTAACAGTCTAGATGAATTCACAGGGCCCCTATAGGAGATCAGATGATAAAATATCCCAGTCCTTCAGTACAGCTACTACTCTCCAGTTTGCAATACTCGCTGTCGTATTTGGGGGCTACTAACTTTTCAAGCCTATTCATTTTTACACAAACAAGATGGGTATTATATATTTTTGCAAAACTGAAACCTCTTTATCTATTGGTCTCCTGTTAGATTGTGTATATTATGCCCCTGGGATACACATACCTAAGGGCTCATCACAAGTGGGGAAAGCAAGCATGCCTAAAAGGTGCCATTGAGAATCCTGTCTAGTTCTACACAGACTGACTTGGCATCATTGTGAGTCACACCCCACCGATATCACGGGCTTATTGCTGCAAACCAGGCCTGATCCTAGTGACTTAGTACACTGGCCATGCTTGTTTCATGACTCTGAAATTGTCCAGTGTACAGTGTTCATGCAGTAGCAAGGTTGCTGTATCGAGGCTGAGCATGCACTTTTCTGTGGAATTCATACATGACTGGCAACTTGGTGTTGGCTGCAGTGAGTGCTTAACCTGGTTTGGAGCGGAGGGAATTGCTTTCTCCCCTTGGCTTGCACAGTTTTCCTCATTGCCTGTACTTCATGGCAAGTGGATCAAGAAGGAAGAAGCAGAAACTGCCATTTTCTTCAGTACCAGGCCTGGAATCACATCACAATCAATCGACTAAGAAGTGACAAATCTGACTCAAGTGGTTAAGAACAGAGATTCAAGGGGGGGGCGGGGGGGGGTCCTAGAGTCCCTTCCTTCATGTCATGAGTGTTGGATAATTTTCCTATAAATTCAAAACCTCGGATAATGTTTTCCCTAAGGGTTGATACATATAATCTTCACAGTCTTGTCGAGGTCTAGGTGCTGTGATGTCACAGTGGGTTACATATTGGTTTCTATTGAAAGGGTCTTCAGTTCCCATCTACTAGCTGCTCTTGTAAGCATTTAAAGACCTTGTAAATGCAAAAGGTCAGTTATACTATATCCTAGAGGGTTTTTAAAAGTCTGAGTTGACTCAATTGTGGGAGCTTTATGGCCTGACAATGTGCACCAGAGAAGGATATCACATTAAAATAAAATTGAAGCCCCAAATATTACTGGATTTTTTAGTCCACCATTTAATAACTCAGGGCATAATGTAGTTACTATTGTCACTGTTTGGTGAATTCTGACTCATAGTGACCCCATGTGCAACAGAATGCAACACTGCTGGTTTCTGGGCCATGCTCACAATTGTTATGTTTAAATGACGGTTGAAGCCACTGCACTAGTTCATCTCATTGTCAATCTTTCTCTTTTCATTTTCCTTCTCCTTCATTAAGCATAGTAGACTTTTCCAGGAACTGGTCTTTCTCAACAACATGCCTAAGTATGTGAGATGATGTTTTGCCATCTTTGCTTCTAAATCATATTCTGAGGGTCATCCTTCTGCAACAGATTTGTTTGTTCTTTTAGCAGTCCATATATTTTCAAAATCATCTCCAGCACCATAACTCAAATGCATCCATTTTTAAAATTTTCCTGTGCAATTTTCACATTTTACATGCATGATGGTGGAATTAAAATATCATGGTTTGTGTCAGGTGTACAATATCCCCCAATTTCACATATTTGCTCTTCAATTCTTTAAAGGTGTATCAATGGCTGATTTACCCAATGCAATGTATAGATTGCTTTCTTGACTGATGCTTCCATAAACATGGATGTGGATCCAAGCTAGATAAAATCCTTGCTAACTTTTCTTCATTTTTCATGGTATTGTCTATTCCATTTGTGAGGATTCTGGTCATCTTGACTTTGAGTTGTAATTCATTTTGAAGACTTTAGTCCTTGAACATCATCAACAAGTCCTTCAAGCACTACTTTCATCAAAGGGATTCTACATAACAAAGTCTTTAAAGCCAACTTGATGCTTTTTTTCATATCACTAGACGGAGAAGTATCAGGACACATCATTTAGTTTTTATTTACCTTATAAATTTTGTTCATATTGAGATAGAGTGTAATCACTATATATTTCAAGATTATGTGATCTTCAGATTGCAAGCTGTTAATAAACCTTCCCTCAATCCTGATACCACATATCTTCTCACATAGTTCAACTGTTTGGATTATTTGCTCAGCATACTGCAGTTGAATAAATATAGTGAGAGGACACAATGCTGACACACACCTGCTCTGATTTTAAAACACACAAGATTTCCTTGCCATGTTTTAACAATTTCCTCTTAGTGAGTGCACACGTTTCCCATTGGCACATTGAAGTACTCTGGAATTTCTTTAACGTTAATCATAGGGTATTTCTAATATTCGATGTATTTAAAATGCTTTAGCAATGGCCAGTTGTGCATATGTGTTTCCAGATCTTGTGTTGCAGACAATGTCTGGTTACTACCAGAAAAAAGGAAGTTAGTGTTTAAAATCATCTTTCTGTATTTGTACTTCGCTGTTATCAAAGAGATAAATTAGAGCACCATCATCCCTAAAAAGCATTTCAAATTGCTCTTTCACCCCTAAACAACTTCATTAGGATAAAGACTTTTTGGCAAATATGAATTTACTTTTTCTACACAGAATCCCCCTGAAACAAGTCACGATTGCCATGGAATCAACTCTGACTTATGGGGACACTGTGTATTAGAGTAGAGGTTTGCTCATTAGAGTTGTCAATAACTGCTATTTATTTTTTGAGAAGTGGATCTACAAACTTCTTCTCTAAGGAATATCTGAGTGGGCTCAAGCAACCAACCTTTCAAATAGAAACCAGGCCTATTAACTATTTGCACCATCCAAGAATTTTTCCCAACTGAGAGCACCCCTGAGTCTCCCAGATGAAGATCAGGGGTGGGAAGGTAAAGATGACTAACTCCAGTACGTTCTGAACGTAGTCACCGTAGCCACGCCTCTTGTTTCACTTGACCATTTAGGTCAGCATCCACAAAGAAAAAATGCAAACAAGCTAGAGTTGTAGAAGGTGATGCATAGATTCTAAACAAGCCTTTTCTGACGATCCTAATTTTAAAGAACGGGTAGTATTTCCCCAGGTCCTCCTAAGAGAGGTTTTTGTTGTTGTTGTTGTTGTTTTTTCCCCCCGTGCATGTCTCAGTCACCTTAGCACCCATTTGTATGAAGATGTTCTTTCAGTGAAAGCTCACATAGAGATAAGAGATTTTTTTCCGGAAGGAATTCTAAGCAAGGTCTTTAAGGCCAGCTAAGGCATTTTTTTGGGGGGGCATCACTGCCCTCAGGTGGTGGGAGTAGGAGGCCCAGCCTTTGCTCCGGGGAGCTGGAATCGAACCTCCATCCCAGTGGGCCGCATTCCCGCGCACAACCACTACGCCACCGGGCCTCAACCCAGCTAAGGCATTTTTTAATATCAACAAAAAGGAGAAATTTCTGTGTACTTTGTTCAGCTTTGCATTTCCTTATGAATTTTATGCACATTGAGAGAGAGTGGAAATCACGGTATATTTCTTTGGGGGGGGGGCATGACTCTCCTCTGGTGGGAGTGGGAGGCCCAGCCTTGCTTCTGGAGAGCTGCTGCTGGATTTGAACTGCCACGCCCATGGGCCACAGTCCCGCACTCAAACACTACACCGGGGCTCAGCCTATAGTTCTAATTTAGCTATAAAAATCTTCCTTTATTCCTTCCTCGTGGCACGTGATGCTCAAATCGTGTACTAAAATGTTTTTGAAATATATTTTAAAATAAAATTCTGACATTTGTTTTTAAAAGGGAAAACTGTTTCACCAGTTTTATTGACACTTCATCCACATCACATACAAGTCAGTAATTTGATCATAGCAATAAAAAATCAACATGTTTGAAAAATGATGGTGGTAGCAATTGGATAATTGATAATTCTTCTCGATGGGATTGAACCATGGAGTGGTATCATAAATAAATTAAATATATTTTTAAAAAGAGCTTAATCGAGTAAGAGAGCAGAGATGGGGGCAAAGAAATGTCAGGTCACATGAAGATTGCCGAGGAGTGAAAAATCTCAGAAGAAACAAGGACCTTCCTCCAGAGATAACAAAGGAAGAAAGCCTTCCTATAGAGTCCTGCACCCCTGACTTCAGACTTCTATCTTCCTAAACTGTGATAGAATAAAGTTACATTTTCTAAAGCTGCCCCCCCCCCCAATAAGATTTAAAGAAAGGGTTGTACAATCATCACCACAATTTTAGGACATTTTTGCCTTCCTTATATTCATTGTTATTCATATAATAATATTTTTAACCATGGCTAAAGATACACAACAAAGCATTCTCTAACTCGACAAGTTCTACATGTGTAGCTCAGCGTCCTTATCTATAGTGTTCATGCTGAATGGCGATTGTTGATATCCTTTTCTAAATTATTCCATCACCGTTAACATAAACTCAATGATGCCTAAGCAAAAGCCCTTCCTCCCTCATCCATGGCAACCACTGACCTGGATTGTATTCTTTCTTCTTTTTAGTAGGTTTCTTGATATACTATTCACACGTCCTACATTTCCATAGTTAAATGACCTTTTTAAAGAGCTGTAGATACATCACCACTAGCTACCACCACTAACGCCATTTCTAAAGTTCCTTCCCCATTCACTGTTTGCTCTAACCGTGGAAATCTTGCTTAAACTTTTCTTCTATCATTCTCTTTATGTTTCATTGATATGGCTCTTTGAGATATTCCAATCTATAAAAATTAAGAAAGAGAAAAAAATTCTTTAAATCATATGTTGATAAATATTACCATATTTAAAATGCTTAAAATGCACAGTTTCTGCATTAATGAGAAAGCAATTCACTGTTGGCAACAGGAAAAAAGAAAAAGAAGGAAAATTCCAATAATATTTTACCAAATGTTCTAAAATTTAAAAGCGATATTGTTTTGGATTCACACTTCAGCTGTATCCTTGTCACTATCAAAATGTCTGCAAATTACTTTATACTCACTTTGACTCACTTAAAATCTACAGAGAACTCCACTTTATGCAATCGTTTCTCATGTTCGTTGCACTTAAGTGAACCTAAAAAAATGTTGTACATTTAGTTTATAGTAAATTCCTTAAAGGAGTGTTTCAATACCTAAGTATCTGAAAATCATTCACTCCACCATGTTGAAGAGTCTTCAAAAAAATATTGTCTATTAACAGATCTTTACCTCATTCCAAATTAATATTAGATGATTTCTAATAAAGATTACTTCTTTTTCAAAAGAAAAAAAAACAGTTCCACATCAAGACATAGGTGTCACACAATACCTGAAGAGTTAATATTTTCAATTTATTTTGTAAGCAGTTTATTCATGAAATAATGCGACACTTTACATTTCAGAAAGTATTGATATTTTCCAACCTTCGGTGGGTAAGGTACGTGATTCATCTATTATATGGGATTGATGTAAGCTCATGCCTTTCATTTCATGGCAAAACATTAGTTAGAGAATCCAATTTACATTGCCTGAATCACAGCCACCAATCACAAGTAACTAAATCTTTGTAAGACACTAGTTTGAATCCAGCATTTTCAGATTTAGTGCTGTACTATGGTTATTTGTACCACATAGATTCCTTATCCTTTTCAGCTCTCTCTCTCTCTCTCTTTTCTCCATTTCTCTTCTTTCTCTCTCTCCATTCTTTCTTGATTTCTTGGAAGACCTGTGAAAGCAAGAGAATGAACATGATTCTCCCCAGCCTTGTCCTCTTTCCTGCCATCAGCATGGCCTTCTAGAACTTGCTTCTTAGAGATCTGATCTGAAAACAGAGCCCCTCCCTCACCATCCAGACAATCTCTCAAGCCCCTCTGACCACCACCTTTACCTCTCTAGTAGTTTCTGTCCTCCCTCTATCAATCATCCCATAGTCTTTGTGAAACTTTTTCTGTTACTGATTAAATTATTTTCCATACTATTAAAATTATTTTTCTATGCACAGAATATGTACAAGGGGCTTCACAAAATTTCCATTATCTTTAAAATCTATTGCCCCACGAACTTTTAAAGGTTCCTCATACACATTTGGAGACAGCATAGTATACTCACACCCAGAAATAAGTACCCCATGTATTCTATACCTCTGGGACCCATTATGGTCACCTCTAGCAATTGACTACTTAAAACATAAACAATGCCATCTATTGAAATAAATTATTATTTATTTCAAAATATGCAACATATATTTGATTAAGTAAAATATCCTTTGGGGACACCACAAAGACACTACAGATTTGGATGCAGACCAGAGAAATAAGACAAATATTGAAAGATAGTAAGCTACACAATCCTTTTGGTGTCCTAGTAGATATGAAGCACCATTTGCCAGTCATTTTGTTACACCGTGGTGGCTCAGGTTTCATTGTACTGCTGGAAGATTTGTCAGTAGCATTTCAAAAACCTGCAGGCTCCTCCAAAGTGAGCTGTTTTTAAGAGAATTTAGAGGCAAAGAACAGAGTGTGAAAAAGTAATAGGCTGTCCACTTCTGAGGAATTTGCCATTGAAAACCATATGGATAGCAATGAAACATTGTCAGAGATCATGCCAGAAGATGAGCCCCTCATGTCCAAAGGCTCTCAAAATATGACTGAGGAAGAGCTACCTTCTCAAAGTAGAATACGCCTGAAAGACATTCTGTGGAGTAAAGCCTGCAGGAGTTTAGTTTTCAGGAACTTCACTTGCTAAGGAAAAAAAAAAAGAGAAAGAAACAACTGCAAATATGTACTAATAATCAGAAATTGTAATGCGTTATATGTGAGTCTAAGAAAATATGAAGTTGTGAAAAATGACATGGAGTGCATAAAGATGAATATTATAAATGTAGTGAGTTGAGGTGGAATGGGATTGGTGATTTTCAATCAGAAAATGTGGTTTGACAGATTGAGACGAAAAACTGATTCAAGAGGAATGGTGTTTCATTCATCATCAAAAAGGACATTTCAAGATATTTCTTCATGCTCAATTTTAGAGGTAACAGGATATTTTTCTTCATATAAGGAAATCCAGTGAATACAACTATAATTCATATTTATTCACTAACCACTAAAGCTAGTGGTTTTAGAACTTAAAATGGAAAAAAAGGACTTACTAACATCTTCAGTCTGAAATTAAGCAAATGTGAAATTGAGATACACTGGTAATTACTGACCATTAGAATTCAAAAATTTGAAACAAAGAGGTAGGAACAGTATTTAGAAAATAAGGCCATGGTGATAGAAATTAAGCTGGAGATCACAAGGTAGAATTTTGCAAGACAAAGGATTTCTTCATAGCAAATGTCCCCCCTTTTTTTTTTAACAACACAAATGTTGTCCATTCATTTGGACTTTTCTAGGGAGCCAAGGTAAATTTAACTTTATATAAAATGTGCAAAATCTTGATGCTAGAAATGAAAAAGGAAAAACATGTTCAGCATGTCTTAAAATGAAAGAGCTCAATCTCAGCTGAATTTCCAGAATATCTCAAGGACAGAGTTGATGATTGAACCTTAATGGCAGAAACCCTGGTGAGCATTGGATGACGTCAAGAACGTCGTTCATAAGGAGAGCAAAAGGTCATTTGAAGGGCAGGAAAGAAAGACAAGATCAATGTAGATGTCAGAACAAATTCTAAAACTTGCTTTTACTTATAGAGGAGCTGTGTTAGACTGGTGGATAAGAGAAACAAATCCTGTGACACACATATATGTGTAAGAAAGCTTTATCGCAAGAAGTAATTGTATATTGCAGCCAGTCCTCATATGTCTGAAGCTAGTCCATAAGTCGCTCTTCAGACTCATGCAGTCACATATGATGATGCAGAATGTAGAAAGATAGACCAGTGGGTAAAAAGTCTTATGGACCCAATGGCAATGGATGCATCACAGGACTATTGCAGGTCTCAATGTGGCTCAGCATCATGAGGGTAAAAGCGGAGAAAGAGGAGGAAATTCCCAGGATCTTCCTTATAAGAAAGTCAACACCCACAAGGAGGCACCATCAGGCTGTGGCCTGATTGACACGTTAGACTCCATCTCTCCAATTTTTATATCTTTAAGTTCACAAGAAATTATGTAATTACCACAATAGCTAAGGTAAATGGGAGGAATGATGAAGTCAAAGAGCCAAATAAATATTTAAAGTGCAACTTGAGAAGGTAAATTTAATTTTATATAAAATATGTAAAAACTTGAAGTTAGAAATCAAAATGGAAGAACATGCCTAGCATATCTTAAAATGAAAGAGCTCAAGAAAAAAATTAAGTTTTGAGTTGCTATGTTGAAAGATTCTGTGGGCTTAATATTAAATGGTGTGTTAGCCTGGGTAGACTAGAGAAACAAATCCATGGACACTAAGATGTGTATAAAAAATAATTATTGTACATTAAGAAAGCATAACAACCCATTCCGGTCCAAACCCCCAAATCCGATATTAGCCCATACAGTCAATGCAGTCCTCTTCAGACTCATGAAACATAGGCAATCATGCTGAATGCAGGATGATCACAGGCAAATGGGTAGAAAGTCTTTGGACCCAGTGACATTGTAAGTGTCTCAGTGCTGAGAGGGGTCTCTACATGGCTTCGCCAGAGGTTTGGTTGCATAGCAGTAGGTCCATGTGGCTCTCCAGGTCAGAGCACACATTAGTTCTATTGTCAGTTACAATATATCTTAGGGAGTGAGCAGAGAGCGAGAAAAGTGTCTCCCATCTCCAAGGAGGAAAAAAAAGACTTTCCCAGAATCCTTAGGGGATGGCCATGCCCACACAGACGCTTCATTGGCTATGACCCAATTGACAGAGTAGACTCCACCCCTTCACTCTCAGTTATCTTTAGTCCAAAATTGACAAACCTGATTATGTAACTCCCACATATGATACAGGAACCATCAAAAGAAGACAAACAATATACAGCCAATATACTAAACAGAACTAGTCCACATTCAAAAAGTAGCATATATGCATAAACAAATGATACTGAAGGAGTAAGTTCAAGCTGCTTTGAAAGCACTAGCCAGAAAGAACAGTTCAGCATGCATGGAATACCAATTAAAATGTTTCCACAAGCTGATGAACACTCACTTGTCTATACAAGGGAATTTGGAATATAGCTACTTTGAGGACTGGAAGAGTTTTATATTTTTATCAACTCCAAAGACAAGTGACAACAGAATGTTCAAATTATAAACAATATTATCAATCTTGCAAGCAACTAAATATTTGATGAAGATTATCAGACAATGGTTGCTTCAGTATATTGACAGTTACCTGACAGAGATTCAGCCCAAAGTCAGAAGAGGGCATGGCATGGGACAAGGGATATCATTGCTATGTCAGATGAATCTTGGCTGAAATTGAGAATACCAGAAAGATATTGAGTTTTATTGACTGTGCAGTTGCTATGGGCCAGAGAGAGTCCTGTTTGGGTTTATCCAAGAGGTGGTCTTCATCATTGAACTATATAATCAATTTTCCTGCTTCTGCACAGTAGTCCATTGCTTTTCAAACAAACACCATAACTGCAAACATTGTCTGTGCATTCTGTATGTCCATTGCCATGAATGATCAAACCCAGTAGAGAACACCAAAGAATTGAAAATTGTCATTTAAAACTCACTGATTTCTGCTCAGGGCACTCTATAGAATGAGATAGAACTGTCTGTGTGGGTTTTCAGGACTGTAAGTTTTTACAAAGGTAGAAAGTCTCACATTTCCCCTGTGAAGCAGCTGTTGGTTTTGAACTGCTTACCTTGAGGTCATTAGTCTAACATGTAATCACTTAGAATTGGTATCAAGTTTGGATAGAGGATGTGTGTCTGACTTCCTTCTCATAGCAATCAGCCTTGGACTGTTCATCTTGATTCTCTTCCCTGTTTGTGAAGTTAGAGGAGGACAGGTGCTAGCCATATCATGCCATTTGTACCGTTGATTTTATGGAAGTTTATTCTGTTGGTTTTCTCCTGACCACGGATGATTATAATTGATTTAAACTACTGGTGTATTGTTAAATGATCTTTCTGAAGCATGCGATTAAGCAGAGAAATCATATACCATCTACAGGGCCACAATGATAAGACAGGAGCTCAAAAACATGTAGTGTTCATTTGTCTGCTCTGTGAAGATAATTATTCTAATGCAAAAAGGAGGAGGAAGAAGAGGAGGCGAAGAAGAAAACTAGCAAAGATGAGATGTGAAGAAATGATCTCATTCTTTGTGGTTCTTGGAGTAATCTATGTTTCCCACTATTAGAATTGGCAAGGTGTTACAGAAGTTTTCTCACTCATTTTGAGTTTCTGTGAGAAGTACAGAACAACTTTATTTTATGGTTCATCTCCTAAGCGCATAGATATGTGATAATATAACTTCAGTTTTTTTCTTACTTCCAGAAGATGAATAATCCAGAAATGCTATTTTCTTTTTTTAACATAGTTTTTCTAGTCATATAAAGTACATACTTATCAGAGAAAAGATCAATAAAATATGGATATTATAAAAAGAAACATATATCACTTGAGACTCAAGTAATTCTAAAATAAACTTCACTAGCACATTATTACATGTTCATGTACATTTGTATCTCTTTTAAAGTCATGTTACACTTGATATTCCATTTAGTATTTATTTCTTGTTTATTATTAAATCATGAACACTTTAATCACATTGAAATTTCATTTAAAAGTCTTTGTAAATTGTAGCATTAATGCTACAGTAGAGATGAATCAGATTTTATTTAACAACTTTAATTCTTGAGTGATTATTTTACTGAAATTTAACTTTATAGAGTATGATATTTAAATCATTACCTAATATTACCTTAAATGCTAACTTAGATGATAACCCAAGAAATCTATGCATGTAACAGTAAATTAAAATAAAACATTTTTTAAAACCAGCATATTTACAGAAAAATATATTGACATTTCAGAAATTTTATCAAACAAAATCTCAAAAAAATTAAATGTCAATAATCAACCACATCCCAATGACATGAAATTAAAGACAAGTTAGCGGTATAAATGAGTTGAACAGGAATTTTAGGACGCTAGCACTCCTGGTGATGTAGTGGTTATGTGTTGGGCTGCTGACTACAATGTCAGCAGTTCAAATCTATAAGCCACTCTCAAAGACATTACAGACTCAGAAACCCACAAGTTAGCATTCTGCTCTGGCTTGTAGAGTCACTACGAGTAGATATTGACTCAATGGCGTTTTGAGTTTTAACTTTTTTTTACATTATGCTGATGTATTTAAGAAACATAAGGACGCTTTACCAACTGATTTCACTAAAAAGAAGTAAGACTAAAAGTACAAAAATAATAATAAGAAATAAGCAAATGATGCCCCCAAAACAAAAAAAAACAAACAAACAAAAACAAAGAAGAAAGAAGCATTTGCATTCAAGAACATCTTTGAAATGGATCAAAAGGTTCAAGATGGAAGAAAGAGAAACAGTGGCGGGAAAGAGTACTGGTCTTGTCTCCACAGAAACCGGAGTGGGCAAGCAGTTCCTACCACAAAACACCCAACCTGTAGGACAGCGTGGATGCATGGAAGGATGCAAGAAAAGAGAGAGCTACAGAGCTGGAAGCAACCAGAGTCTCTAGAAGTGGGCATGGCAGAGAACAGGTTGGGGGAGGGGCCAGCACCCCATACCCACAGGGATAAAGACAAGAAGGGAGGAAGAGGAAGAGTGCTGAACAATACTTGTGAGACTATGTGGAATTGGCGGGATTTGTTTCTTGTTCTAGTGTTATTAATGATACGGGCTCCTTATGTGCCCTTAATAGTTCAGCTTTTGTTTGTGGCAACAATAGGGCTTTTACCCAGTTATCCAGCATTTGGACAGAGTTATGTGAGCTAGCCTTTCTCCTTCCAGACATAGATATTATTCCTGGAAACGAGCCTGTCCCTATCCCTGGTATTGATTACATGGCAGGAAGAGCTAAAGGGCAGTGCAACTAGGTGCCCTATTTGTAAGATTAGGGATCAGTACTGCAGTGGCCTTTGGAACTGCAGGATACCAAATTATCTACGCAGCTAATCTCGGATATGCAGGCCTCATCAGGCACTACACAAGATTTGCAAGATCAGGTAGATTCTTTAGCAGTAGTATTACAAAATAGAAGAGGTTTAGATTTACTTGCTGCAGAGCAGGGAGGTATTTGTTTGGCTTTACAAGAAAGATGCTGTTTTTATGTCAACAAATCTGGAATCGTAAGAGACAAAATCAAGTGGCTGCAAGAAGACTCGGAGAAGAGAAGAAAGGAGTTGACCACCAATCCACTGTGGACCGGGCTCAATGGACTGTTGCCTTACCTCTTGCCACTTTGGGGCCCCCTCGCTAGTTTACTGCTTCTTCTTTCATTACGGCCAGTATTATTCAACAACCTCATGGCATTTATTAAGTAATAAATTGAGACCATTCAAGCAAGGCCCCTGCAAGTTCATTATTGTTGCTTGGAGATGAGCGATCTTGAACAGAGTGGCACACACTACTAGTATGTGATAAGACCCTCTGCCTCCATGAGCTGAACTTGACAGCCAATGATGGGTAAGATCAGGAGCACTCTTTACCAACCTAAGACAGGCCATGGTGACATTAGAAGGCCATTGACCGATGACAGGTAAGGACGGAGTGTGTGTCCTGATAACCTAAGACAGGCGGAGTTCCTGGGAGGATATTACTTGAAAAAATAAAAAAGGGGGACCTGTCAGGAGCCATCCAGTCCGGACATGCTTGACCTGGCTACAGGCAGGATATGCCTGAACTCTGTTGCAGTTTGTTGCCTGGGGTTTGTAGTTTGTGGCCTTTGTAACTGTAAACAGCCCTGGCCTTTGAAGCCTGACTTGCAGCTGTGCTGCCATTCACTTGTTAATTTTGAAGATCACGATATGCTAAGTGCCTAAGCTTGATTGCCCTATAAAACTGGTTTACTTCTCCCAAATAAAAAAAAAAGAACCCCACCCCACCCCAGAAAAGATGTAACTACTGACACAACGTATGTATGTATGCATGTATGTATGTATACATTATGATTAGAGCTGTATGAGTCCCCAATAAAATGATTTTTAAGAAAAATAAAAAGAATGATGAGGGCAAGGAATGTACAAATGTGTTTGACACAATGGATGGCTACATAGATTGTGATAAGAGTCTACAAGCCCCCAATAAAATGATTTAAAAAAAAAAGAAAGAGAAACATCTAAAACTGATAGTAAGCCAGTATGGGCAAAGATAAAGATAAAAGAATAAAAAGAGGTTCTTCTGTGCTTTATGCTGTTTCAAGGCTTCACCTATTGCTTTTACCTTTTCAACATATTTAAAGAGAGTTTTCCAGCGTTAAAGTGGTGATAAATAACAGTTGAAAGTAACAGGTGAGTGAAAAGAACAAAGTAATGGACATTCTTACACAATATTCCATTGCCAAGAGTTCATTAGTGGAAATCAACTCTTGTCTGCTTGTACCATTTAATATGTTTCTGAAGTATGTTTTATAAATTGAGATACTGCTTTTCTTTTAATAGTCTTAAACTTGATTGATGTTGAGAAAATGCTTCAGAATTAATAAATTAATCACTTACCACATAGAACTTATTAAAAAACATTTTATTGGGCACTCATAGAATTCTTATCACAATCCATCCATCCATTCTTTGTATGTCAAACACATTTGTACATTTGTTGCCCTGCTTATTCTCAAGACATTTGTTTTCTACTTAAGCCCTCAGTATCAACTTCAAATAGATACTGTGATTGAATTTCAAAATGTGTCTTAGAATACTTAATTTAAAAAAACCACGTTTTTACATTTTATCCAGACTAATACATGAAGCATGATATTCTTCTGGAACTGGTCTATCCTGATAACATGCTTAGAGTTTTTAAATGAAATCAAGTTAGTCTCATTTTTAACAAGTTTGCTGGCTAAACTACCTATGTTTGTACTTCTGGTAGTACATGTTAACTTTAATAGTTTTTTTGCCAATATTATAATTCAAGTGCATCAATTCTTTTTCCTTATTCACTGTCCAGCTTTCATGTGCATTTGAAGAGATTGAAATACCATGGCTTGCACCAGGCACCCCTGAAGTCCTCACAATGATGTCTTTTCCCTTTAACACTTTAAAAGATCTTCTACTCTAGAGTGGCTCAATGTAATATGTTGTCTAATTTCGCAACTGCTATTTCTATAAGCATTAATCATAGTTCTTTAAAAAAACATTTTTTTTGAAATGAAAACTTTTTAAATTAGAGTTTGCTTCAATGAGCCGGGTTCATTTCAGCTGCTCCACTGCCAGACCTGGGGGCAGAGACTGCGCCAGTTTCTCGGCCTTCTCCTTGTCGGTGATGACCAGGGTGCACCTTGAACTTCACATTATCCCTGTTCTTCTTCATCTTGACAGACTTGGTGTCCTTTCGCAGAGCTGTGAGCAGGAAGTCCTTGATGTCTTCAATTTTGCGAGGCATGGTGATGAAACGCAGACCGGGACAACAAGAGGCAAGAAGCAGACAGGGCAGAAGAGAGAGCAAAACATTAATCATAGTTCTAAGTAAAATGAAATCTTTTATCTTTTCCCCAATTTTGATGATGCTGTCCAGTGACCCAGGTGTGAAGATTTTTGTTTGCTTTACATTGGTTGTTATACATATTGAAGACCATAATCTGTGATCGTCATCAGTAGATAATTCAAGATTTCTAGGATGTGATCAAGTAGTAGCACATTCTCACAATTTCAAACTTTGCTAGTGGGTCTTCCTCCAGTTCTGATGCTGTGTTCTTTTCCATATAAACCAGATGTGAGGATTATTTGCTCCCCATAGAGATTGAATTAATATGGTTAAATGATGAAAACTTGATATGCACCTTTCTTTGTTTAAAAGCAGGCAATGTCTCCTTGTTCTGTTCAAATGACTGCCTCTTTGTCTGTATAGGTTCCTCATGAGCACAATTAAGTGTTCTGGAATTCTCTTGCTTCATATTGTTATCCAAGGATTGTTATTGTCCATACATTTAAATGTCTTGCAAAATAAACGAAACAAAAGTTAACATCTTTCTGATGCTATCTACTTTCAACCAAGATCCGTCAAAGTGTGCATTTATATCTCGAATTCCATATTCTCTCCTGAATCTACTGAATTTATTGCAGTCCCTTATCAGTTTATAGCTGCATCTATTTTTGAGCTATCCTCCACAAACCATATGGTTGTCGAATTCAAAATGGTCAATACCAGTCCATCACAACTCACAAATGACTGGATTATCTATCTTGATGCCTACTGATTCCCTTTGATGACTTTTAGTCTTTCTGGATTCATATTTTGTATTTGCCATATTCTGATTAGTAATGGATGCCTATTCTCATTTTGAATCATGACCATCAACAAAGGAAACTTCTGAAAACTTTGCTTTATCAACTTCATTCAGGTGAATATTTCAAAGCTATACCAAGAAGACAAAGTAAAGAATTATTATTAAATATGCCACAAGGATAGAACAAATATCTCAAGCTGAAAGAATTGAAGAAAAAACAATAAGCTTCAAATGGCAATGCAGAAATAATACTGGGAAAAATATTGAACGGTGTAAGAAGTATTAAATGAGAATGGAAAGAATACAGAGCACCACTATACCCTGACCCCCATCCCCGAATAAAAAGATTCACACTCAACCATTTCAACAAGTTGTTAGGGGTCATCAGATTGGTTCAGACTTATAGTGCCCCGGTGCTTAACAGGACAAAGCATCCCCAGTCCTAGCCATCCTCATAACTGTGCTTATGCCTGAGCCCATGGTAACAGCCACTGTGTCGATCCATCTGCTCCTACTCAAGGAAACGTACCCAAAGTACACAGGGCAAAGTCTCATCATGCTGCTTCTAAGGAGCATTCTGCTTGTACTTTTTCCAAGACAGAAAAGGAAGAAAATCAAGTCCTTTACTCTCATAGTGTCTATTTATTCTATGTATTGAACAAATAATCAGAGACTTTAGGTGATATGAAAAATAATGTCATATCAGAATTGGGGAAAGTCTTTATAACAGCCAACAATATGTCAATGACACAACCTTGCTTGCTGAACATGGGGAAGTTTGAAGGGTGAGCTGAGGAAGATTAGGATTGCAGCCTTCAGCATGGATCACAACTCAATGTAAAGAAATAAATCCTCACGATGGGACCTATAGGTGACATCATGATAAATGAAATATGATTGAAGCGGTCAAAGATTTTACTCTACTTGGGTCTGCAATCAATACTCAGGGAAACAGCAGGCAAGAGATTAAATAGATTAATTAAAGATTAATTAAATTGCACTGGATAAGTCTTCTGCACAAGACTTTTTTTAAAGTGCTGAAAAGAAAGAATGTTATTTTGAGGACTAAGAGGTGCCTGACCTAAGCAAGGTATTTTCAATCACCTCCTATGCATGTGAAATTTGGACCCTGAATGTGGAAAACTGAGGAAGAATCTGTACATTTCAATTGTGAGACTGACAAAGAATATTGAAGCTACTATGTTATTTTACAAAAATGAACCATTCCATCTTCAAAGAAGAATGGTCAGAATGCCCTTCAGAAGCAAGAGTGGAAAGATTTCATCTCACATACTTTGGATATGATGTCAGGACAGACCAGTTCCGGGAGAAGGTCATCTTAGTTGGTAAAATGGAGGTTATAAGAGAAGGCCCTATACAAGATGGATTGTCACTGTGACTGCAACAATGGGCTCAGACATAAAACAATTGTGAGGATGGTGCATTACTAGGCATTGTTTTGTTCTGTTGTACAGAAGTGAATTCACAACACTTAGCAACAACATTATGCACATCAGGTCCTTTGATCTCACTAGTCAAATGCAAGACCATGAGTCTTGCATATGATAATAGCTTATCTATAGTTTTAGTTCATATGTGTATGAGCATTGAGAGGCTTTTTTTTTAATATATAGCACTGTAGCTTTTGAGAATCTCTCATTAGGGAACTAGGAGGTCTCCTTCATGCCTTTGTGGAGACATGCTAACTGATTGTCCTGGTCTGAAACTGGTTGAAGCCCTCATAGGTTTAGTTTCCACTATCATTTTCTATTTGCCTGCATAGACTGTAGATGAATGAGTTTTAAAAATTGGACTAAGAGACGACAGGAGAATTTGAAATGGGGGACAAGTAATGTAATTACAAGTAATGACAAATGTGTGCATAAACAAAAGTGGTGAAGAAAGCTGATGGTGTCCAACTATCAAAAGATATAGCATCTGGGGTCTTAAAGGCTTGAAAGTAAACAAGTGGCCATCTAGCTTACATTAGCTTAATTTAGCGATCTAAATTACAAGTAAGCTTAAAGAGATTTTTGAAAAACTGAAAAAAATGTTTAAGTGGTTCATATGGTTAAGCATTTGACTACAGGTTGGAAGTTTAGAAGTTGAAAGCAACCTTGAAGAGCCTCAGAAGAAAGACCTAGTGATCCAGTCACAGCGTTTAATACACTGGAATACAATTCTACTCTGCAAGCATGGAGTCATCATGAGTCAGAATCTACTGGATGGAACTGGACTTTGGGGGAGTATTTTATGTTTACAACATTGTGAGTTAATTATTGTGAGAATAATTATTGTGAGAATAATTATCACAAAAGCTCATGTATAAACCAATTTTTGCAGAACATTTTATATGCAGTTATCGTGATAAAAATAAGTGCCTTGAGTGATATTTGGGTCAGCTAATATTTGATTATATACAGTACATAATTATTATCTTCCAGTACCCATTTTAGATTTTTGAACTTCTCAGCCCATATTTCAACTTGAATAGATGTATGGCCTAGTGAAATTATCCTTATCTTAAAAACTCTCCCTATAGTTGAATGTTAGAAAACCGGCACAGCAGCTCTGAGTCAGAATCAACTTTATGGATTTGGATTGGGTTTTGGTGGGATGTGCACTCTCTTTACAAGAAAGTGGAAAACAAAGAATCTTTCACCACTAAGTAACATAAAATGTCGGTATGTGAAGCTGCTTTACTCTGCGGTAAATCTACAAGTTCCAGAGGAGATGTTGAGCCTACTTTACTCTTCATGACGTTAAAGGTCAGATGCATTTGAAATGGAAAAATAAATAGTAATTTGCTCTCCTTGCTGAATTTTCATAAGAAATCATCCCAAAGGAGATACACAGGCAAGTAGCTGTTGAGATGCCATTTTGTGTGTTCCAACTCACGTTCTATGTCCAACAGAAGGAAACACTGGCTGGGCAGGAGCCACCTTCACAATTGTTCCAGTGCTTGAACTCATTGTCGCAGTCACTGCGTTAATCTGTTCTGCTGAAAGCCTTCTTTGCTACCTCTCAGCTTTACCAAGTGAGATGTCCTTCTCCAGGAGATGGTCTTCTAAAAGTATTCCCAAAGTATGTGAGACAGCCTTGCCTGTCTTATTTCTTTTTTAAAAACAAATCATTTTATTGGGGGCCCACACTACTCTTATCTTCATTGATACAAACATCAACGGTATGCACACCGCAATTGTACATTTGTTGTCATCATCATTCTAGAAACATCCTCCTTCTACTTAGGCCCTTTGTATTAGCTCCACATTTTCTCCTCTCACTCGCCCTTCCTCATGAATTTGTAATAGTTTACAAATTATCATTATGTTGCCTGATGTGTCCCTTCACCCACTTCCCTGGTGTCCATTCCCCAGGGAGGAGGTTATATGTAGATCACTGCAATTGGTTCCACCATTTACTCCACCTTCCCTCCATCCTCCTGGTATCAGCATTCTCACCACTGGTCCTGAAGGGATCATCTGTCCTGAATTCCCCATGTTTCTGGCTCCAGTGTACATTTCCTGGTCTAGCTGGATTTGTAAGGTTGAATTGGGATCATGATAGAGCGTGTGAGAATGAATTTAAGAACTAGAGGAAAGTTGCATATTACATTGCTGCTACATTCTACATTGACTGGCTCATCTCCTCCCTGCAACCCCTCTGTAAGGGGATGTCGCTTCACCTACTGCTGGACTTTCGGTCCTCAATCTGTATTCTATTTCATTTACAATGATATAATGTTTAGTTCTTTGATGCCTGATACCTGATCCCTTCAACACCTCGTCATCGTACAAACTGGTGTGCTTATTCCATGTGGGCTTTGTTGCTTCTGAGCTAGATGGCCACTTGTTTACTTTCAAGCCCTTAAGACCCCAGATGCTATACCTTTTGATAGTCGGACACCATCGGCTTTCTTCACCACTTTTGCTTATGCACACATTTGTCATCAGGGATCGTATCAGAAAGGTGGGCATGCAATGTTATGATTTTTAGTTCTTTGAAACCTGATAACTGATCCCTTTGACATCTCATGGTCACACAGGCTGGTGTGTTTCTTACATGTGTGCTTCATTGTTTCTGAGCTAGATGGTTCCTTGTTTACTTTCAAACCTTTAAGACCCCAGATGCTAAAGTTTTTAATATTTGGGCACAATCAGCTTTCTCCACTACTTTTGCTTATGCATACATTTGTCTTCAGTGATCATGGTGGGAAGGTGAACATCATGGAATGCCAATTTAATAGAACAATCTGCTTTAGCCTTGAGAAAGTACTTGAGAGGAGGTCCAATGCCCATATGTCTGTCTTGTTTCTAAGGATCATTTTATGTGTATTTTGTTCAAGATATACCATTGGTTCTTTTGGCAATCCATGAGAATTTCAGCATGTTTTTCTAGCACCGAATTTCAAATACATCATTTCTTCTTTGGCCTTCCTAATTCAATGTCAATTTTTCATATGTAGAAGAAGTTATTGAAAATCCCACAGCTTGGACAGGCACACCTTAGTCATCAAAGTATCATTCTTTCTTTTCAACATATTAAAAGGGTCTTCTGCAGCAGATATACCCAATGCAATCCTCCATTTAATCTCTTCACTGCAGCCACCATGAACTTTGATCGTGGAATCCCCACCCAAATGATATCTTTGACAACTTCAATCTTTTTTTTATTATCATGATGTTACCTATTGGTTTCATAGGGTAGATTTTAGTTTTCTTTACATTAAGTTGAAATCCATACTGAAGGATTTACTGCTTGGTCTTTATCAACAAGTACTTCAATTCTTCCTCACTTTCAGCAAGCAAGGTTATGCCATCTGCATTAAACAAGTTATTAGTAAAACTGTCTCCAAACTCGATGTCACATTCTTCTTCATATAACTGTACATTTCAGATGATTTGATTGGCATACAGATGAATAAACATTGCGACAGGACATAAACCGGACATATAGGAGATACCAAAAAAGCACCCCACTTCCCCCTCAAAGCTGTGTACTTGTTTATATTTTACAAAGCAACAATACTAACTTCAAATTACTTTCCTTTTAACTTAATACATCTGTCAAACATGCATTTCCTTTTATGGAAACATTTTTCAAACTCATCTCTTGCGATGGCTGACAGACTCCCTTATTTTTATTACTCACCTCTTCTATGTCATCAAATCACTTTCATCTCCCATTGCATTCACAGAAATTTAAAAAAAGTCAAAATGAGCAAGGTAAAATTAGTGAGATGTGTGTGCCAAGAGAGACAGGCTGTGTTTTGCCAAAAACAGTCACACTGAGATGGCTACACAGGTAGTTGCATTGCTGTGGTAGAGAAACCAGTCCCCTGTCTGCCACAATCTAGGCCTTTTTTGTTGCACACTGTTACACAAGCTTTTCAGAACCTCTAATTTGAAAGTTTAATTATCAGACTGACCTGGTAGAACAAACTCCAAATGCACTATCTCCCTAAAAAAATTAAAAAATTAAAAAAAATGAGCTTGAGTTTTGGGGGAACCCCCTCATACATTGTTTTCTGATTTTAATCCGTGCAGTATTTTCATTTTTTGGTGACATATCTGTTTCCTGATCAGGTACAATTTCTCTGGAAGCACAATGAAATGTTCTAGAATTCCTTTTCTTCTCAGGTCAATCCAAAGTTTGTTATGGTCCACACAGTCAAATGTCGTGGCATAGTCAATTAAGCACAGGCCAGTCAATATCATTATGATATTCTTTGCTTCCAGCCAAGATTCTTCTCATATCAACAGTGGTATAACTTGCTTTGTGTCTTCTGAATCTGGGCTGAAACCCTGGAAATTGCTTGTCAATATACTGTTTATAGTCTATATAGTTTTGGGTGATCTTCAGAAAACTCTTACTTGCAAATACTATCAAAGCCACTGTTGTACACTTTGAGCATTCTGCTGAGTCACGTTTTTCAGAATTGGCACACTTATGCATCTTTACTAGTCAATGAGTCAAGCAGGTGTCCTCCAAATTTCTAGGCATAGACGAGTGTTTCCAATGCCTCCTCAGTTTGATGAACCATTTCATTTGGTATGCTTTCAATTCCGGTAGTGTTGTTGATGTTAATGTCTTCACAACAGCTTGAAATTCCTCCTTCCTAATATTTGTGCTTCCTTGTGCTGCTTCGTGACAGGATGAACTATTAGCCAGTTCCTTGTGACACAGTGAGGTTGTACCCCTAAGAGGGAATAGACTGTCCACTTCTGAGGCATTAGCCACTAAAATCCTTATAGCTAGCAGGCAAGCAGAACTGCTTTAAAAATTATGAAATGATTGAAACCGATACCTGAAGTCAAAGAATGGATTGAGTGAAACCACTCCTTTACACTCCTCTAAAGTTATTTTTCAGAGAACACAGTGCCTACCAAGACACAGTGAAAAGCACAGCATGTCTGCCAAGGAAAGGAGGGAGAGTAAGTGCAACAGTCCATAATAAGTGGTGCACAGCCTCCCAAACCTTCAGGGTAAATTTTATTTTGAAGAACAGCTCTGAGTGAGCTTAATCATGATAGATCAACCCAGTATAAGGAATGTTTTACCAGTGTTGACACCAGGATGGTGGAGTGAAGGAGAAATAGAAAGGGGGAATCAATTGCAAGGATCTGCAAATAATCTCCTCCCTAGGAAATGGACAGCGGGAAAGTGGGTGAAGGGAGATGTTGGACTGTGTAAGATATGAAATAATAATAATAATATGTAAATTATCAGGGGTTCGTGAGGGTGCAGTGTGGAGGGAGGGACAAAATGAGGAGCTGATACCAAGGACTCAAGTGGAAAGCAAATGTTTTGAGAATGATGAGGACAACAAATGTGCAAATGTGTTTGCCATAATGTATGTATGTATGTATGTATGGATGGATTGTGATAGAGTTGTACAAGCCCCCAATAACATGATTTTTTAAAAGAGAAATTCTTTACCTATTACCAAAAAACTCCACTTAGTGTTTAACTATTATTGTGTGGAATCATCTAAAAGTTTAGTCCTGAAAATTATAAGCAGAGATGAGAATGTGTTGCTTTACGGTGCATGATGCACATTTTATCTTTCTATTTCCTGAACAAAGAGCCATTCCTTTGCTGAATTATTTGTCGTGGTATTCTTACTTTATAATAGAAAGAACTCTCCAGGGTCTCCTCTCTGCTGATGACCCCCTTTATAAAAGTCCCTGAGTGGTGCTAACTATTAATGTCCTTATCTGCAAACTGATAAAGTAGAACTTCAAATAAATTCAGAGGCCCCTATGAAGAAGGACAAGGGGATCTACTTCTGAAAACTCTGAGACAGAAAGTTCTCTGGGGGCACGATTGTTATTTGGGGCACATCAGGTTGTCCTGGGTTGGAATGGACTGAATAGCAACTGGCTTTGGTTTTCCTCTTTTTTTCAGGGATGCTGCCATACTGAAAGCTCAAGTGAACTTTAGTCAGTGAGGGCAGAAGTTTGATCTGGTTGCTTGAAAAGAACCCTGCTACCTTGCCCATATAAATCTTTCTTTCATTGGCCAGTGGCCTATCTCCCAAGGGCAAGATTGGTAGACATACGAACGTGCACAAGGGGTGAATGAACAAGTAGAAGGCAGGCAGCTCTGCTCACTCAATAGCAATCCTTTTACAATGTCCTCTAGAGTTACTCAAGGATGGTATTCTAGCACACAATTGATTAGTATGTGGACAGCCCCAATGCCAACTCATCTGCCAATTAGTTCCTTATTTTTTTTGTTTTGGGTTTTTTGGTGGGCATCGCTGCCCTCTGGTGATTATGGGAGCTACCCAGTGCTGCTCCTGAGAGCTGCTGCTGGATTTGAACCACCAAGCCTGCAGACCGCAGTCCTGCACTCAACCACTTATGCCACTTGGACTCAGCCCCATAGTTCCTTATTTTTTCTTTCTTGATGGGTTAATTCTAAAAAACGTCTCAATAAAAAGGTGTATGTCAAAATTAACAGAAATAGAATCTCGTATTTTCTTTATTTTGTCTTTAACCTGTTCCTTCAGACTGTCAACAAGACCTTTTCAGACAAGATTATAGATGTATCTTTTTTCACTGCTCAGTTGATTAACACACCCGATGTGACATGATTGGGATCTTTCATACATAGTCACTTTGTATCCCACCTTCAGGCCTTAAGTCTCAGTTGGGGAAAAGCAATAAAGCAATTTCTATGATATTTCTCAGGAGAAGTTGGCTATATTACTAGAATCATGCTTTTGCTTCAATTTTCTCTATCTGTGTTGCCCTTCTATTTTAGTTTAGATATTTATACAATGTTCTCAGCTATTATGAACATTTTTAGGATCACTAGGTTCACAACACAGTGTGGTATGAATTGCAGGACATATTTTACTCAATCTAGATTTGCTATGCGAACTACTCCTGTTATTTCCATGATTAAAATTAGGTAGCCATTAGGACCACTTATCACATATGTCAAAACAGAATCTCCAAGCTCAATACTGTGATATATAGACTTTCTCTTACAATTGAGGAGGGAAGGAGGTCAACCATTTCTTGCAAAATGTGGCCTTTCATAAGGGAGGCACTGGGGACCCTTCCCACCATCTCTGCCCCTTTCCTTCCAGCTTGCTGGTCCTATGTGCATGCCTCTGGAAGCTTCCAGACCCTGACAGTGGTCAGCACCCTGCCATATTTCCACCAATCTTATATGCTCATGACTCTGCGCCTATAGGACCATGATCTCCCTGTATCCTGCTGTAGGCTTCAGTGCCAATGGACTGCGACAATGTGAACCCGAAGAGAGTATTGGCTAGCATAGGACCCACAGGCATAAACTGGATTTGGCTAATATGAAACTACTTCTTGATATAAAGTTCTTCTTTATACATATATAAGTATGCCTGGTTTTGTTTATCGAGACAAACCATACTAAAATAAGCATAGACTCCTTTCAACATCTTAAAACAACAACTTAGTACTATGCCTTTTTTCTAAATATTTCTTAAACATAATGTGCTGAAATTCTTCCAACCACTGGAATTTTATAAGCTTGATCATAAGGTAGACCCTGAATCTTCATGAGATTTATCTTGCACACCTTAGAAATTCTGTTTTATCAGATTACTGAAGCCCAGTCAGATACATTAAGTCCCATTGACATTGTTTTACATTATATTAGCCTAGTATGTGTTCTTTCAGAATTACAAAATCTCCCATGAAATACAATGTTTTTGGAGGACAGAGAGTAAAATAGTTCACAAGGTGTTAAGCAAAGACCATAAGTGCAAACTGCTCTCTTTAGATAAAAAGAGGCAGTTTGCTACTTTAATTAAGAGGACAAAAAGAATGTATTCAGGATATAAATAGACACATGTGAAATCTCTGGGGGATATGTCAATGTGTTTTAATAAAGGAATAGTTTGTACACAAAATTATGTGTTGTGAGGTTACTTCCTGGCTCCTGTTGTCATTTCCTTTATATATAAAAATGTCAGCTGAGCCCCAGTGGCATACTGCTTGAGTGCGGGACTGCGGTCTACTGGCTTGGTGGTTCAAATCCAGCAGCAGCAGGCCTGGGCCTTCCACTCCCACCAGAGAACAGTGATGCCAAAAAACAACAAAAAAAAAGTCTTAGATTTATACGGATTAAAAAGAAGAAATAGGCTTTCTACTTCTGAGGATTATCTAGGGAAAAGAGTGACGGATGGCAGTGTAATACTGTCAGAACTAGTGCAGAAGATGAGCCCTTCAGGTTGGAGGCTATTCAAAAGGCTCCTGGGGGACAGCTGTCTCTTCAAAGTGAAAGACTTTAATGACACATATGAGGTACTGCTTTCAAGACCTTCATCTGCTGATGAACAATGACTCAAAAGAAGAAAGAGCTGCAAACATATGTTATCATATGAACATGGAAGATATAAAGTATGAATCTTGGAAAATTGGTGATTTTTGGAAATGAAATGCAGAAAAATAGATATTTTAGGCATTAGGGCGTTGAAATAGATGAGTATTTGGCTATTTTAGTCAAACAATCTTGTGGTTTACTATGCTGAGATAAAAGCAAGAGAAATATTACCCCATCATCATAGAAAAGACATTCCAAGATCTATCTTAAAGAACAATGCTATCTCTGATAGGATACTATCTATATTCCAACAAGTAAGATCTATTAATATAGTTTTATTCAAATTATACACAATTAAAAGTAGCTATGAAAAAATTGGAGATTTCTACCAACTAATTTAATCGGAAAATAATCAAATGCAATCAGGATGCATTGGAGAATATTGATGATTGGATTGCAAAATTTGAAAACAAAGAAGGAATATCAGTGGTTGATTGCAGTGATGGAAAAGAATTGGAGATAGCATCATAGGATTTTGAAAAGCCAACTTCTTCACCACAATAACTTTTTCAACATGAAATTAAAGTTATACACATGGATCAAGCCAGAAGGAAAATAAAATTGACTACAACTGTAGGAAGTGACAATGGAAAAGCTGAGGATCATCACACAAAACAAAGTCAAGGGACAACTATAGAACAGATGACCTAGTTCAGGTTGAAGTTAAAGAACACTGAAATATGTCCACAAGAGGTAAAATGTGTCCTTAATTATTTCTCACTTAAATTTTGAGAACATCTCAAAAACAAAGTTGATACATTGAGTCCTAAAGCTAGCAGAGCCAATGACCTGTGAGATGACATTACGGACATTATACATGAAGAAAACAAAGGATCATTAAAGAGACAGGAAAGAAATAAAAGGCAAAAATATATACCAGAAGGGACATTCCAGTAGCTGAAACAATTAGACAAAATGATGAAGTAAAGAAGCAGAACAGGACATTTCAAAGAGCAAATTGAGAAGACAAAGTAAAGCATTATAATGAAATATGAGAAAACAAAACATCTGGATTTAGAAAGTAAAATTTAGCACTATGCCATTTTGAGAGAAATGAAAACATTTGAGTCTTGAGCTATAATATTGAAGGATTCTAAGGCCAAAATAATGAATGACACAGGTGTCAATGAAGACAGAACTTTTCCACAATTATAATACTCCAAATGTTAAGCAAACTATTTACCAGCATTGTGGGTGGAAGTTGAGTTAGCTATTCTTTCTGAAATTATCAATTACTTAAGGCCTTTGTGTTGTCTAACTATGAGCTAACTCCCCTGCTGTTAGGATGATGGTTTGCTTCCCTCAAAGCCTGTGGGCTGGATTCAAGAACCATTGTTAATAGCCCATAGCCTGATGGAAATTTTCATCTACCTCCACAGTTGAAGGTTTGGCCTTTCCACTCCCCTCTTCACATCGCCATATAGACATTCCTAAGACCATTCCCCTTATCATCATACAGCCCTTAAGACAGTGCTCCTGTGAGATATGTCCTTGCCTGTAATTAGGGGCCTGGCTTGGCTTCAGAGAGTATATAGGGATGGGACATAGGATAGGAGGGGCAAGCCTGCCTCTCTCCAGGCTGCCACTGTCCTTCCTCTCTCTCCATGCATACCATCTAGCAGGGCGGAGATGAGCATGTACCATGAAAGGATATATATGTAACTCCTAATGTTCTTTTCTCTCTCTCTCATGATCTCTATAGCATTGTTATAATAAATAATTATCACTGTACAACTGCCTGTTGAACCCTTGCTGTGAGTATGTCAGAGGACTGACCACCTTCTGATACACAGGGAACATCAAAAGAAAGTGGAAAGAATAGAGTCCCTGCACCCAACATAACTCATTGGCACTATACTATTTCAAGAAGTAGTACATGACCAAGAATGAAAAGTATTGCTTTGCACTTGTGAAATAGCATTTCTGACAGTGTTGTCCTCACTACAATCCTCACTGTTAGTGTATGTAATGTCTAGTGACTGAACTTGTTATGCTGTACAAGTCAATAAGCCATGTAGTTTGGTCTAAGCGAAAACTTTCCTATACATTTGCACTTAATTTTTCTCAAGAGTGTTTTAAATTATATACTGTGTTAGTCTGGTTTCTCTAGAAAAGGAAAACAAGTGATATTTATATATAGAAAGAGATTAATGTCAAGAAGTGCCTTACATATTTATAGAAATACGAACAGTAGCGCAGGTCATGTCAGGGTTTTCCCGACTCATGGAATCAGACAAACATGAAGTAGGATGAAATATCAGAGGGAGTCGGGGGACATGAGCTGGTGGATCCAGAATTCTAATGTGACCAAATGAATCCACAGTCAGTGTTCCACTGATAACTTTGGAGTAGGCAGGCTATGTAACAGAAGACTTGGGAAGCAGACATAAGATCAAGCTCTGGCAGAAGATGATTTTATTCTACTTCTATTTGCAATCAATACTCATGGAAACAGCAGACAAGGCCAGGGATTACCTGTGAAACAGACAATCAATTGCTCATTTGTAAGTTCAGGATAAAGTGGAAGAAAATGAAAACAAGTCCAAAAGTGCTAAAATATGACAATGAACCTTTCCAGAACAGATTTGTTGCACCGAATGCTAACTGCAGATAACCTCAGTAGCTGTTTAAGGACATCATACATGAAGAAAGTAAAAGGTCATTTACAAGGCAGCAAAGAAAAGAGCAAAGTGCATGTCAGAAGCAACTCTGAAAGTTATTCTTCATCCTAGACTGGCGAGGGCAACTTGAAGAAATGATGAAGTCAAAGAGCTGAACAGAAAATTTCAAATGTCATCTTAAGAAGACAAAGTATGAAAATCAAAATAAAATGCAATCTATCACGGGGTTATGAGGGTGTGTGTGTGTGTGTGGGGGGGGCGGTGTAGAAAAAACCTGATACTAAGAGTGCAATAGAAAGTAAATATATAGAAAAGAATTAGGTCAAAATATGTACAAACATGCCTGATACAACTGATATATGGATTGTGATAATAGTTGTACAAGCTTCCAATAAAATGATCTTAAATAAATAAAAGAAGACAAAGTAAGATGTAATTAAATGTGCACACCTTTAGAGTTAGAAAATCTAAAAGGAAGAATGTGTTCAGCATATCTTAAACTAAAAGACTAAGGAAAACAATTCAAGCCTGTGTTAGTCCAGGAAGAATAGAGAAACAAATTCATAGACATGCATATGGATATAAGGAAAGGTTTATATACAAGAGGAATGGAACATTGAGAAAGCATCCCAACTCAGTCCAGTTCAAAGTTATACATCTGATATTAACCCATATGTCCCATACCATCTAGAAAGTCTCCTTCAGACACATGAAGTCACAGGCCAGTGAGTGCAGAGTCCCAGCTCTGGCAGGGGTCTCCTCATTTCCAGGGCTCAGGATTCATCAGCAGTATCCATTGGCAGCAGAAACAGCTCAGTGCTGGCAGGGGTCTCTCTGTGGCTTTTCCTGCTTCTTCAGAGGTCTGGTTCCATCAGGATAAAGCCGTGTGGCTTCTCCTCCAGCTTTTCTGGTTCCTCACATGCTGTCATCTTGTCTTGTTAGCCGAGTGTCTCCCAAAAACTGGGAGATCGTCTCTCATCTTCAAGAGGGAAGTATCATGAGACTTCCCAGAATTCTTAGGGAAAGCCATGCCCACAGAGGTCTCATTGACTATCTCCAGATTGACAGGCTAGACTCCACCCCTAGACTTCTAATCATGTAATTGACATCAAGCACATGCCCACCACAAAACCTCAAGTTACAATATTAAAAGACTCTAAAGGAAAAACATTGAATGATGAAAGAAGCATCAAAAGAATATGGAAAAAAACACACACAGTCACTGTACCATAAAGAAATGGTCAACACCCCACCATATCAGGAGACAGCACAGGAGCAAGAAGCAATGGTACAGAAAGAAGCTGTACTGAATATCCTAGCCAAAATCAAGTTTCCAGGAATTGATGGAATACCAATCGAAATCTTTCAACAAGTTAATGAAGCATAGGAAGCACTCATTTGTCTATACTGGAAAATTTGGAAGATAACTATATCTTCTTTGCCATAAGAATGGAAGATATTTATATTTGTGCCCATTCCCAAGAAAGGGGACTCAACACCATGCTCAAATTATAGAATGATATCACATGAAAGTAAAATTTTGATGATGATGATTCAACAACAATAGCAGTAATACATTTACAAAGAGCTGCTGAAGGTTCAGGTCAGTTTCAGAAGATAGCATGGAACAGAGATCCTATGGATCCTATGGCTGATGTTCCTGGCTAAAATCAGGGAATACAAGAAAGATGTTTCCTCGTGTTTTATTGACTATGCAAAGGCATTAGATTGTGTGAGTCATAACAGATTACAGATAAATTTGAAGAGTGAAAATTCCAGAACAGTTGTTTGTGTTTGTGTGCATCTTGTACTTGGATCAAGAGGCAGCTATGAGAATAGGGAAAGGGTCTATTTAATGGTTTAAGATCAGGATATCTGCACATCAGATTTGTATCCTCTTGCTATATTTACTGAATCTGTATTCTGAGCAAATAATCAGAGAACCTGGCTTATATGAAGAAGAATGTAGCATCAAGATAGGAGGAAGGCTCACAACAATCTGCAATATTCAGACGACATCGCCTTATTTGATGAATGGGGGAAGGACTTGAAGATCAGGGATCAAGGTCTTCACTTGCCATTACAACTCCTTATCAATAAAACCACCATCCTCACAACTGGACGTTACATCAGGTTAAATAGAGAAATAATTGAAGGATTTTTCCAAGCAGGATTTTTCTTGGTTGGATCTACAATCAATGCTCAGGGAAACAGCAGTCAAGAAAGCAAAAGAAGTGTTGAATCAGGGAAATTTGTTGAATACGACCTCTTTAGAGTATTGCAAAGCAAGGGTGCTCCTTATGGACTAAGGTGTGCCTGACCCAAACTTGAAGGTTCCCTCTACCCACTCTGGGTACCAGCTACTAAAAAAAAGTCTAATTGGGCTTTCCATCACTTATGTCTTACTCTCTTAATTCCCTTAGGTTTCATAATTTCAAGAGCAAACCAGAGAGTTGTCAACAAGTACTATATTTAGGATGCCTAATGTGAGATCTATGGCTCCAAAAACATTCCACCTCTCATGTTCACCAGTATCTATCACAACCACAGCGCTCATGTATCATCCATGTCTGAAGTCTCTATTGGGGCCTCATTATATATGTAGATTTCTGAGGTGGTATATCTTTACAGAAGCAGGCTGGAGCAGTGTCCCTAATCTTGCTCTTGGTTTGAATCTTGCTCTTGCTCTTGCTCTTGGTTTGAACAGTTGATGATTCTATTTGGTGTCTAGTAAGTATTCACAGTATCTCCCAGTATATAATAGCAGTCTCTGCAATTCCTTTACAAAACTGTAGATTTGCCACTTTAGGTTGTGCTAATAATCAATATTGGTTGTTGGTTTATGACTGATAAGAAATTATGGATGCAGATTGTGAGAAGGCTAAGTATCTTCTAACAAGGTACCTGCTTTAGCACTTTTGAAGGGTATTTAGAATGAAAAGACTACTTTCCTCTGTCAAGGAGTTGAGTTCTCATGATTTCAAGAAAAGTTTTAAAACATCCAGGAAATCCAAATTCTTAACTGTTTTTCCACCAAACTTTCTCTACTTCCCTGCTTAGAGTGACATTTTACAGTAAATTTAATATTTAAAAAGTATCCTAACACGCTGCTATTGAGATCATTTTGACTCATAGTGACCCTGTATTGGATTTCCAAGCTTATCGATCTTCATGGAGGCAGAAAGTCCCATCTTTGTCCCACTGAGAGCCACGCTTGAACTACAACCAGGGCTCTGATTTTAACTTAGTAAACCAGTACAAGTCATATACTTAGAGTTCTTCACAGTTGTACTACTCTCATGAGAAAATTCTGGCCTGACTTTCAGCAGGTGTGGCCTATAGTTGTAAGAAATGCACTTAAACCTTGTTACAGAATTTCTCTTTCTTTTCAAGCGTGTCTTTATTTGATAGTAGATCAGCTCAACCCTGACTTTTTGTCTTTTTGGAGGGATCCCTTAAGAAAAATAATTAAATATAGACATATTAAATTGTTATATATTATTTTGCCATATCCTTTAAGTACTATAGATGGCAATGCCTAATTCACTATCTACCTGTGATTTTAATCAGCTTCTGATGTGATACTCAGTAAATGTGATGCTTCTAAATAGCAGTGTTGGCATGCTACTAATACTCTCAGCTGTATTACTAGAATTTGTAGCATTTTTCAATTCTCATTTGATTTATGCAATGCCATAATCAGTGTCTTAACATGAGCACCCAAGAAAGCATAACTTTGAAACAAAACATTACCCCAAAGTAATAGGAATAAGGGATAGGAAAGTGAGAGAGAAGGAAGGAACACTAACTTGAGAATGCATTGTTAAATTGGCAATCGGTATACAAAGCAGAGTTTGACTCTGCTGCACTTCATAGAGCACTTGATGTAAAGTGTCCTTAGAATGATCTGCCTGTGGGATGAAAGGAAGAAGCATTTACCCTTGGGCTTTCTTCTCACATTGGTAAAAGATGGCTCTTGGCATTAACTCTCCCACACATCCAGATTAAGTGTTGAGCAAGTATCTGCAGGTATCCTACACTTCAGAATTACAGAAACCCCAAAGGACAGAAATATAAAGTGATGACCTAAATTCTGAGCGATGTGAAGCTTATCAAATTTAGGGAAGATGGGTCATTGCCATTTTTCTTAGGGTAAAAAAATTCTAATCTGATTATGATAGGTAGACTTATTGTGCCAACATGGCCAAAGAAGATAGGTAGGTTTGTTGCGACAACATGGCTAATGAACACATGTAAGATCAATTGAAGGGCAGAGGAAATGTCTGGCAAACCCTACCCTTGCTCTCTTGCTCTTGGATCTTCAGACCAGACGACTGCGTGGGGCACCTAATTGCTGTGAGTTGAGGCTCCTTCAAGTCCTGCTTCACCATACTCCTGGAATATTCACCTCTTGAGCTGGGAACTATTGGACTCTGTCATCTGGCTGATTGTTGGTGACCTGCTTTGCTGTTTGCAGCTTGTGGCCAGATAGCCTGAATTGCTCTCCAGAGGATTACTGAGCGCCCCTCAAGACTCCAAGGTCTATCAATCTACTAGCTGTTTCATGCAAGTGAGTTGCACTAAGCCATTTGTACTGCTTTATAGAGTAGTTTAATGCTTATTAATTTTATATGTCCTTCTATCGATATCAATATATAAATAGAATTCCTAGGGTCCTGGTTATGTTTCTCTAGAGAACACTGTCTAACACACTGGTGAATTTATTTCTTTTAGCAATTTATAAAACATCATTTCTTCTGCCTATAGTTGAGCGGTAAAATGCCAACAAAAGTATATCAAATTAATTATTATTCATTCATTACTTACAGTAATTGAAAATGTTTCTTGAGTGAGATGTAGCTGATTATTTAATATGGCCATTCTGACTATAATCCCTTTTGTGATGTATAATACACCAGACTGTATCTATACCTGTTATACAAATCCCCTTTTAGAGGGGATTTACGCTAATGTTGTGCTAATGAACAGGCTTCAGTTGAAATATATTCTGAGCCTCCACTTCACTGTCCTTTCTTTCCTTAAGGATATGGTTTGCTGAAAGATTAAACACACAGTTTCATGGGAATCTCCCCTTTTGTATCCTGTCCTTTTTGAGGAGAAGTAAAATGACCAGCTTTGTACTTTAGGTTTCTGGTTTAGGACCCTGTATTTGGCTTGCCTCTGCTTCTTGATATTTGAGCAGCTACCTTTTGCTACTTGACTTGATTTCCCTAACTTCCCCTGACTTGTGGATGAGGAGAATTCTCTCAACAGACCTCGGAACTTCAAACTTGGGGACAGCCAGCCACGTGAGTAATTTCCTTACTATTTCCTGACTTCTATGAAACTTCAAAGCAAATTGCAGAACACAGGCACTTAAGAGAGGAAAAGATTAAGGGGAAGCTTGAAATCTATTTATGACTTCATATAAATTCAGTCTCCATCAAATTTCTTCTATTCATTAACCATCAGTTTTACCTTGAGAAAGAATGCGTTGGAGAGTAGATTACTACCATGCTTATTGCCAGTTCAGGGCAAAGTGGCACAGTCCTTAAGGATTTGCCTGGATGTACCCTTAATGAAAAGCCAGATGCAAAGGGGGTCAAATGATCATTGCCTTGTTTGGAGAGACCTAAGTCAATCTTGTAAACTCTTCTAACATAATGTATGTGTTCCAGTCATAGCCCCACTCTTATTTGGTTAAGTCCTTCTTTTGGCTGTGATATGTTGATTTCCAATCAATCCTGGTGGGGGCACTTTCTTTTAATATACTATGTTCTTTTCATGTGCAGAAAATTGGACACAGCTATGAATTCACACTACTTCTCTTTCTCATATAGAGGATGTGTTCTTGTTTTGTTAGTCTGGGTAGACTAGAGAAACAAATTGATTGACATGCATATGGATATAAGGGAATGGTTTATATACAAAAGGAATGGAACACTGAGAAAGCATCCCAACCCAATCCAGTTCAAAGTTATAAGCCTGATATTAGCCCATATGCCCGATACCAATCTATAATGTCTCTTTATGACTCACAAAGTCACAGGCCAGTGGGTGCAAAGTCCCGGCACTGGCAGGGGTCCACTCATGGCTCCTCATTTTTAGGGTTCAGGGTCCATCAACAGCATCCAGTGGTGGTAGAAGAAACACAGGCCTGGCAGCTTCAGAGGTCTGGTTCCATCACTGCAAGACCATGTGGCTTCTCCTCTGGCACCTGCAGCTCCGCGGACACAGCCATCTTGTCTGTGATTAATCATCTCTGAGACTAACTCCCAACAACTGGGGAGATAGCTTCTCATCTCCACGAGAGAAATATCGCAAGATTTCCCAGAAGTCCCAGGAGAAAGCCATGCCCACACGGAGGCCTCATTGGCTACTCAATGGCTATCTCCAGATTAACAGGCTAGACTCCACCCCTACATCTCAATCATGAAATTACCATGAGCACATGACCGCCACACTGTGTTTATCTTTTCTCTTTTTAAGAATTAATATATGTTTTCTTAATAATATTTGAGTTTTGGAATCATTTGTATCTAAAAACTGTATAGCATTATAGAAAATAATTGGGTATTTTAAATTACTATAATGACTCTTGTAAATGGACCCAAGATAAATTAAAATAAGACAAAACTAAAGGTTAAAAAATCATCTATAGGGCTGAGCCCTGGTGGTATAAGTGGTTGAGTGTGGTACTGCGGCCCACAGGCTTGGCAGTTCAAATCCAGTGACGGGTCTCAGGAGCAGCACTTGGGTAGGGCCTACGACCACCAGAGGCAGTGAGGCCACAAAAACAAAACAAAACAAAAATCAGCTATAGCAGTATTTCTAGAAAAAAAAACCAAAGTGATGTTAAAGTAGCACCACTACTGAGGAAGAGCTAAATTGGATAATATTTATTAATTTTGATTAAACAAATATCCTTATTGGACTGATATAGTGGTAGAAAACTAAGCACAAAAAAAACCCACTATGGAATGTGGCTTAGTTAAGTAGATACATGGTGACACAGAAATTGAAAAATTTTTCCAGTGTTTTCGGCCTAAAATTGATGAAAGCATGCAATAAGCTTGCATTGATAATTATTGGCTATTTGGATGCCTTACTTAGAAAGAGAAAGGAATTCTAGTAGAAATGAAGCTGGAGATTACATTATAAAATTTTGCAAGAGAAATGAATTTTTCTCCACAAATAATCTTTTTTCAGCAATGCAAAAGTATTTATCCATGTGGACTTCTCCTGATGGAGTACACAGAAATCAAATTGATTAAATCAATATCACCAGATAAACCAGCCCCTGGTGACTGTGCAACAGATTAATCATTCTTTTGTAAATTTATGTTATTGCTGAAGAAAGGTATAAGAAATCAATGAGAGCCCAATTGTGACCCTGTGTAGAGTCCCTCTGAATGTCAAGAATCTGAATTTCAGAACAGATCTGCTGCATTAAACACTCCTGACAGAAAACCTGATGAACTGTGGATGGCATCAAGATCACCATACATGTACAAACATACATACATTAAAAAACAGGAAGGAAAGAAGAGCTCAACGTAGATTTCAGAGCAGCCTTTGAACAGGCACTTGAATGTAAATTGGCTATAGCAAATGGAAGATAAACAAAAGAGCTGGACGGATATTTCAAAGGGTAGCTTCAGAAAGCAATGTAAAATATTATAATGAAATGTACAAACACATAGGGTTAGAAAAGGAAAGAACGTGCACAGCATATCTTATGTTGAAAGGTCTCAAGGAATAATTCAAGCCTTGAGTGCAAGATGGAAAGATTCTATCAGCAAAATATTGAATGAGGCTGGAAGCATCCAAGAAGATGGAAAGAATTCAGTGAGCTGCTTAGAAAACCAAACAAAATCTAGTATGCCTTCAACTATTTTAAGAGATAGTGTATGATGTAGGATCCATGGTATTGAAGGAAGAAGTCCACACTGCATTAAGGGCATTAAACAAATAAATAAGCCTCAGTGAATTGACAGAAAACTGTGACAGACAGGGTTCTCTTACAGAACTAAAACCAGGACACTAGTAATTCTCTTTATATATTTATATAGATAGAAGTTTATATACAAGATAAGAAATAGTTAACTAATCTATAAAGCAGTATAATGGCTAGGTGCAACTCACTTGCATAAGACAGCTAGTAGACAGTCAGTCCTTGGAGTCTTGAGGGCCATCGAGTAGTCCTCTGTAGAGCAATTCAGGCTATCTGGCTACCAGTAGCAAACAGCAAAGCAGGTCACCAACAGTCAGCCAGATGACAGAGTCCAACAGTCTCCAGCTCAAGAGATGTATATTTAAGGAGCGTGGAGAAGCAGGACTTCAAGGATCCTGAACTCACAGTTACACAGTCCATGATTAGGCGTCCCACGGGTAGTGTTGCTTGGAGGTTGAGGCCCAGGAAAAACGAGGCTGCCGTCTTGTCCAACGATCCAAAAGCAAGAGTGCAAGGGCCGAGCTTGCCAAACCTTTTCTATCTCCACCCTTCAATTGATCAATTCCCAATTGATCAATTGATCACGTGTGTTCATTGGCCATGTCGTCACACAGATCTACCTATTGTCTTTGGTCATGTTGGCACCACAAGCTTACCTATCACAAATACTGACTATGTTAGGTTTGTTTCTCTAAAGAGACAAAAACCAGGGATCCTTGTATGCCTTGTACAGAGGAAGAGGTTTATATCAAGCACTGCCTTACACAGTTGTAGAATAGATAAATCCCTTAAGTCAGGGTAGTCATCTAAGAACTCCTTACATTGGCCAGTGATACAACAACAGACATAGAATAGAAAAAATGGAGAAAGGTCATGAAAATGGAGAAAGGCTATCATTTTCCATCTTCATTTCCTCTGATGTACTAATACATATTGTCCTCCGGGGACTGGTGTTTACTGATAACATGCCCAAAGTTATGTAAGATGAATTCTCACCATTCTTACCTCTAAGGTGCACTCTGTCCATACTTCTTCCAGAACAGATTTGTTTTTCCTTCTTGCACTCTATGTGTTTTCAACATTATTCTCCAGCACCACAATTCCAATCTTCCATATTCAATGTCCAACTTTCACATGCATGCATTACAATAGAGAATAACTTGGCTTGGGCCAGGTGCATTTTGGTTGTCAAAGTAGCTGCCTTGTTTTGCCACACTCTAAAGAGATTTTTGCAACAGATACACCTAATGCAATGTGTCATTTGATCTTGCTTGCTTGTAGATACAATCGACAACTTCAAACTTTTCTTCATTTATCATGAAGATATTGGCCCAGTTGTTAGGATTTTGGCCTTCATTGAGTCATAATCCATACTGCAGGCTTCAATCCTTCATCTTCATCAGAAAGTGTTTCAAGTCCCTCTCACATTACATGGTGTGTTAGTCTGGGTAGATTAGAGGAACAAATTTCATAGACACGGATATGGATATAAGGATATGGTTTATATATTAGAGAAATAGGACATTAAGAAAGCCTTCCAATCCAGTCCAGTACAAAGTCTTAAGTCCAATATTAGCCTATGTGGCCGATACCAGTCTATAACATTTTCTTCCGACTCATGAAGTCACAAGTCAGTGGGTGCAGAATCCCGGCGCTGGCAGGGGTCCTTTCATGGCTCCTCACTTCCAGGGCTCAGGGTCCATCAACAACATCCAGTGGTGGCAGAAGCAACTCATTGCTGGCAGGGGTCCCCATGTGGCCTCTCCAGCTTCAGAGGTCTGGCTTCATCAGGGCAAAGCCACGTGGCTTCTCCTCTGGCTCCTGAGACCCTGCCATCTTGTCTTGTCTGTGATTCATTGTCCCTGAGACTAACTGCCAACAACTGGGAGATAGCTTCTCATCTTCAGAAGGGAAATATTGTAAGATTTCCCAGAAGTCTCAGGAGAAAACCAGACCCACACAGAGGCCTCATTGGCTACTCCATGGCTATCTCCAGATTAACAGGCTAGATTCCACCCCTACATCTCAATCATAAAATTAACATAAGCATCTGACCGCCACACAAGGGCAAGGTTGTGTCATCAAGTTGTTAATAAATCTCCTTCCACTTCAGACACAACATTCTACCTCTTGTAATTCTGTTTCTCAGATAATTTGGGCAGCAGAGAGATTGAATAAGCACAGTGAAATAACACAATGCTGATGCACGCCTTTCCTGATTTTATGTCATCCAATGTCCTCTTGCTTCATTCACACAACTACCTCTTATTCCACATACAAGTTCTACATGAGCAAAATGAAATGACCTGGAATTCTTGTTCTTCTGAAGGTTATCTGTAATTTCTTAGGATTCACACAGTTCAATGCCTTGACAAAGTTAACAAAATACAAGTAAACAACTCTCTGGCATTCTCTGATTTCAGCAAAGATCCACCTGACATCAGCAATGATATCCCATGTTCCATGTCCTCTTCCGAATCAGGCTTGACTCTCTGGAAGCTCCCTGTCAATGCACTGTTGCAACCATTATTGAATGAACTGCAGTAAAAGTTTACTTGTATGTGATATGAATGATATTGTTTTACATTTTGAGACGCCTGTTATTCATCTTTCTTAGGAATGGATGAAAATAAGGATATTTTCCTGTCAGTATTTTCAATCCCTTCATATGGATATGAAAGACACTGAATAATGAATCTGAATCAATGCATTTGAATTGTGGTGGTGGCAAAGAATATTGAAAGTACCATGAACTGCCAAGATAACAAGCATGCTAACACTTTATTTTAGATGTTTTGAATACTTTATCATGAGGACTCAGTTACTGGAAAAGGATATCATATTTGGTAGAGTATCACTGAAAAATTAGAAGACTCCTGGAAAGATGGTTTGAAACAGTGAATGTAATGGTAGGCTTATGTATGACAATTGTGAGGGTGGCTTATGACAAGGAAGTGTGTGGTTCTAATGTACAATGTGGCTGCTATGTTTGGGAACTGACTAGATGGTGTTTAACATGACAAAGTGAGTCTTCTCAGAAAAAGAGTGATGAGACTCTCATGTCCATCAAAAACAAAGAGCCATAGCTCAGCCCTGATGACATCTCTACTCAGGCAAGTAGATGAGATACCTGAGGTGAAGAAGCAGCAGGGGCGAGACCACAAAGCAGTACTGAGGGCTTCTGTGCTCCCAGAATGGATACACTGATTGCCTTCCTGCAGACAGCTGGTTTCCAACATGGGGTTTTCTTTGGACCACACTAGAGGAGCCGTTTAGGAGGCCTGGTGGTCTAGTGATTACTTGGTGGGCTGCTAACTAAAAAGAGAGCACTTCAAACCTACAAATCACTCCACAGAAGAGAAATTAGGCTTTTGGGGTTGCTAATATTGATGGCCTTGAAAGACCTAGGAGGAGTTCTACTCTGTTCTATGCTGGGACTGAGTTAGAATTGACTCTGTGGTGGTGAGAGTTGCTTTGTATCACTTGTCTAAACAGGTCAAAGATAAAGTGGCTGCATGCAGGAACCGCGAGTCAAAGAGAGACAATTTTGAGTCCTATTGAAAATAGGCTCTGTGGATAAACCACCTGCATCCTTAGCATCTCTTATCATGTTGTGGCTTGTGTCAAGTTCACTAGTAATCCCCATATTTGTATTACCTGTGCTCTATTTTATTTTTTTTGTACTACCATTTATTTTTCAATACCATTTTAATGGGACCTAATACAGGTAGTATATTGTTCCATGGTTCAACCACAGCAAGTAGTATTATACAGTTGCTACCCAAATCAGTTTTGAATCATTCTCTTTGTTCTTGAACTTCTTGATAGCAGCATTCCTTTCACTCTTCCCTTTCAGACTGTACCTCTCAGCAACTCTTATGCCATTTGCTATCTGCAGGTCCATTAATCCTTAATCTCTTGTACAGAAAAACATATTTAAAAATTTCAAAAGGACTACCTTCAACGACAAAATATATCAGAGATAACCCCAATATAAGGGGGAAAAACAGAAAATGTTGAAAACCAGATTAGGCCCATTGACAAGATTTTGGGAGGGAGGGGGGCATCACTGCCCTCTAATGGTCATGGGAGCTACCCAGTGCTGCTCCTGAGAGCTGCCACTGAATTTGAACCGCCAAGTCTGAGGGCTGCAGTCCCAAACTCAACCACTTATGCCACCGGGCAACCGACAAGATTTTAACAATTCAAGTGAAGTTTATCAATTTGACCTACTATAGCTGTCTCTCCAATGCACTCTAGTAACCACTTCTTCTTATCACTCCACTATGGACATAGGAAAATCACTGGAGGCTTATTTGCTGTGTAGGTTTAATAAATAAATCTTGGCCTTCCACTTTCATCCATAGCCTTCTACAAAGTAGTATGTCAAAACGTAAGCATGGATACTAGTCCCTCCTTCGGTTTCGGATTGTATGATTTATAATCCCTCAGTCACTAATGTTGGGGTGCTTCTTCCTGTGGACTTAGTTACCATCTCACTTAGATGACTGCTTGTATGGAAACAAGGCATTAGGACCTGAGATATTACTTTATCTGTTAGATGGGCACCATCTAACTTCTTCACCACACTTTGATAGAGCACCCATATATTTTTTGTTCCTTTCCAGAGGGTGAGTATCAAACAGGAATGTGGTGTAAAAATTAATCGTTTGTAAGATGAAGCTAGGATTTAGTGTGAGCATAAAACTTATTAGTGTAATTTTTAAAATCATCTTCCTTTGACTGCCCTTTGAGACTTTCTTGTTAATTTATGATAGAGAGTCTTATTGATAATCTTTCTGGGACATAGCTATCTTCAGTCAATATTTTCCTTGATTATCTCCTGGTGTTAATTTTAAAACACTGTTGAGAGAGAGAAATCGGGCCAATGTAGGCTGATTACATATCACAACACCTGACTTATTCATTTGCACAGAATAAATCATTTAATCGCTGAACGTTCTTTTCATGAACAATAGGAGTTGGTTCAGGGAAAAATTTAAATATTATTCACTGACATTGCCAATCTCAGGTGTGCTGAATAACATATATCTTATATTTTCTCTTTCTGGGTTTACTATTCTGTATTTTGTCATTTTGTGCAGTCTTCAAGAAACTTTTCTATATGTTTTTTTCTGTTTTTTTTTTTTTTAGTATATGAAACCCAGGATTGATAAACTTATAGAGACAGTTAGAGTCCCTGAGGGGTAGAGTGGTTGTGGTGGGGGACAAGAAGGGACTATTGTCAAGGAGTTCAAGAAGGAAGAAAACTTTTGAAATGGATTCTGACAACAATTGTTCAACACTGCTTGATTTGATTGAACTGTGAGTGGTAGGATGTCTGGATTATCTCCTAATAAAATAGCTTGAGGGAAGTAAGAAGGCTGGAGGATGGAGGCATGTGTGACATCTGAGCCAGATGCAGAGAGGGAGTCCTCTTACAATTAACAAAGCCTAGGACACAGTATGTGTCTTCCATGCCATTTTGTATCTCAGTACATATATTGCAACTTTCTCTGCAAGGTTCTAGCTAAATGAAGGTGGAACTTTACTGTTTAAGTTCATTTGATATCACCTCTCTGTTACTTGGAATTAATGCTGAGGCATCTGGGTTTGTTTAGGCATTTTCTAATTTATGGATGGAAAAGAAACTAAAAATTTTTACAAGCAGAGAGTTAAACTGTAGAAAATGTTTAGCATACTGTGGGTCATGTGACACTCAGATTTTCTTATTTTCTAGATGGTAATTTGCATTGTGTATTACAACTTTTACCACAATATAAAAGGCTACAATATTTCAAGTTCTAGGACTGTAAAAATAAAAGCCACCTAAAGGTATCACACCCTATTTGCTAGTATTTGTAAACACTAGCTGAGAAAATTGGTCTTGGTTTAACTAAGTTAAGGATTATGTAACTAAGTTAAAGATTTTGAGATTTCATGGTTGCCCCTGATTTCACGAGCAAATTTTCAGTCCCAACACAAGAAGACATTCTCAGAAACACACAGAGGCAAAGAAGGTAAATTGAAGATGGAAGTAGCGATTAGAGTGAAGTAGCCTAACGCTCAAATAGCCTAACACCCACCTGAAAAAACAAGGAACATAATCTTGATAGTCTTTTGGGGACATGGGGGAGTGTAGTTCTGTTGACAACTATACTTCTGGCCTCCAGAAATGTGAACACATATTTTGTTGTTGTTGTTGTTTCTCGCCACCAAGTTCTTGCATTAACTTTAGGTAAGTATTAGGCTAGCTTTCTGGAGCTCAGAAAAGCAGCAGCAGAAGAAGAAATTGGATTCTTCTACCTAGGATGGCAGATATTTTAATGAGTGATATCATGAGTGATACAACAACCAATAAATGAAACTCATGAAGGTACACTGGATATTGAACACAGCAGTAGCCATGCTGTGATGGTTGCATGTCCCACAGTACTCCCTGGAATGTTTGGCAGATTTCATGTCCTGGACACACTCTTCTGCTAGTTTTTTTTCCCAGTTTGAACAATTTGAACACTACCTTAGCTTCCTGTTTTCACACTTGTCTGTTTTAGTGACTACTCATTTTCCCCCCTAAGCAAATTGAAATGGTTCATTGTGCTGAATTTTCTAACTGACACACACACAAAATATGAAAATGATCTGTAGTTGTAAAAAGAGAAAGAACAGTCTTCCTAGGACTCAAGTCTCTTTTATGGCTTTGAGCAGTAAGTAATTAACAGCTAATTACTGCTCCTCAAAAACTATTTAATAGTTACAGATTAATTCAGGATATTTATCATTGCTGCTTCCTTTTTCCTTCAGAATCCACATCCACATTTAATAATAAAATAACTTTGGAATGCTGCTGCCATATCAGCCCTGCATATTTAATAAACCAACCCAACCTGTGTTTCCATTGAAGTAGTACCTTAAGTTAAATGCAGATGGATCTGAAGATCATCTTCTACTCTTTAATATTCTTTTCCATTCCAGTGATTTAGCTGTCTTTTTGGCCCTCTTTCCTCTGCACTACAAATACCACTCCTTTGTGCTGTGCATTATCAATATAGCAGGCTGTATGTCACACTGAGAGAGAAACCACTGTTACCTTCCATGTTTTTGCATAGCCAAATACATTTTTTGAAATTTAATAAACCTTGGGGGCACAGTGAACTTTATAATGACTAACTGAAAAAGGATTAAGATTTACACAGGGAATTTTTCAAAGAATTTTATATATTCAGGGAATCTTTGAAGACTAACTAAACAAGCAATGGATATTTGCATTATTATAATCTAAACAAATTAAACTTGATTTTCTGTTTAGTGCATTTAGCTTCTCTTACACTCTGACTTCATAATGCTAGTATAAACAACCAATTCTCTGGGGTAAAAAAGAAAACAGGAGCAATTTTAAATAATTCACTGAAAAAATTACTGTTTGTTTGATTTTCTTTTCACCAGTGGTTACAGTTTTATATAGAAATAGCCTTAGGACCAAGTGCTATTTATTTCTTTCCCTTATCAAATGGAGTTCATAGATAGAATTAAGTATAATTTCTTATGCCCTTTAACCATTTACTCAAGTGAGCTACACTTGAGCAATGAAAGGGAATTCAATAGTTCTCAAGGAGAGTAAATACATAACAATGTAGGGATCTGAGGCAAAGGAAAAAGAAAAAATCCCAACCTTAGTGGTCTTGTCTGTATAATATTCTCCTGACAATGGATAGGACAATGATGTCTCAGCCTTTGTTGCATATCAGGAGAAGAATATGAAAGCTTAAAATGATTAATGTCAATTTATGATTATCACACCTCCTTTTGAAAAACAGAAGAAACTATCCCCCTGTGATTTTTTTGTAGTACTTCATAAATTACTAGCTATTATCGTTAAAGGTATATCAAAGCATAACATCTTTCAATGCTCTTGCTCACTAGCAATGACATTTCTTAGTGTTAATGCAACTATGATCTTTCAGTATTAGCATAGCCTCTCTTATAGTTAGGGTAAATCAGGAGAGCTATATCTTGAAAATCAAATAATACAATTTTGATTAGTATCTACACATTCTTTCTATCTTGCTACTTCTAGATAAAACCCGGCAGATTAATCTCCATTAGTACTATTTTCAAGCAGTGGATGATAACCCAGGCAAGATTTTGCAAATTTTAGGATTTTTTTAAACAATGAGGGTTTGAAGAAAATAAAAATAAATCTTTAAAAATCCTTGTAATGTTCATGAAAAGCAGTTGAGTCAGAAGAAAATTGAGTGGTGAAGTAGAGACAAGCTGCAGCACTAATGGAAGTAGAATGTAAACCATCTGATGCTGTGCTCTATATCTGACCTTTGATACAAAACATTACAAAGGATTCCAAAATATAATTTCCTCCTGTTTTGTTGTTTTATTTAGATAATCTTATCTTACAGTAATTCTGTATGGCAGATTAGGCTTTTCCCATAGAGTTTCCAATGTGTTCAAGGTTTGCTATCGTATTCTGTACAGAAGACCAACAGTTCTTTCCCACCCCAGCCCCCGGCCCCCACCCCCCGAGCAATTCGTGGGTTAAAACCATCTTTCATGCATATCAGTATCAACATGATGAAAAATTGTTCAATTGGGCTGAGCCCAGGTGGCGTAAGTGGTTGAGTGAGGAACTGCAGCCCGCAGGCTTGGCAGTTCAAATCCAGCGGCGGCTGGGTAGCACTCACGACCACCAGAGGCAGTGATGTCCACACACACACACAAAAATAGTTCATTTGACTCCATTTTTATGACTCACATCTGGTAAAAGTCTGTTCTTTTATTTTAAATCATTGTATTGGAGGCTTTGTTAGTTCTTATCATAATCCATGCATTCACTCCTTGTGTCAAACACATTTGTACATATGTTGCCATCATTATTTTCAAAATACTTTCTTTCTACTTGAGCCCTCAATATCAGCTCATCCCCCTCCTCCATGAACCCTTGATAATTTATAAATTAATTTTTTCATGTCATACACTGCCTGCTGTCTCCCTTCACCCATTTTTCTGTTGTTTGTTCCCCTAAGAGGAGGTTATATGTCAGTCATTGTGACCAGTTCCCCTGTTCTCCCCCCATATTCCCCTTACCCTCATGGTTATTGTAACTCACATTACTGGTCCCGAGAGGTTATATGTCCTGTATTCCCTGTGTTGTGAGCTCTTATTTGCACCAGTGTACATTATCTGATCTAACTGTATTTGTAAGATAGACTTGGGGTCTTGATAGTGGGGGGTAAGAAGCATTAAAGAACGAGAGGACAGTTGTATGTTTTATTGGTGCTATATTGCACCCGGACTAAATTTTCTCTTCTTAGTGATCCTTTTGTTAGGGAATGTCCAATTGCCTACAGATGTGTTGTGGGTCTCCACTCCACCCTCCCCCACATTCACATCGATAGATTCTTTTTCTGTGTCTTTAATGCCTGATACCTAATCCCCTTGACACCTCATGATCACACAGATTGGTATACTTCTTCCATGTGAGCTCTTACGTTTCTACGCTAGATGTCTTCTTGTTTATCTTCAAGCTTTAAGACCCCAGATGCTGTAAGTAGAATAAGCCAAACACAAAAGGACAAGTAAAATATGAGTCAACTGTGGTAAGCTTAAAACATAAAGAGGGCATAAGAGAAAAGCTACTGTATGCATATATTCCAGGGGTGAGATCCAGGTACCATGACAGAAGCCAGACCCAATCCAGGGACAGGCCAACTAAAACAGAGGGGTAAAGAAAGGTGAAAAAACCAGACATGGATAGTGGGGGAATAGGGCAAGAACCCATACAAGGGGAGGGTATTATTTATATCTCCACAGGAGAGGGAGTGAGGTACTAGACTTCAACCTGGTACACCAAGACACGGGTTCAACATACTGGCATGAAGCAGCAGACCAACAGGTCTATGGGGACAGCCCCCACCCAATTATGTGGAGCCCCCACCCCAGACAAGGCACTACAGAGGACAGCACTGAAGCTACAGCTCAGGAGAGGAACACTTCTGATTACAGGATAAAGGAGTGAATAAAGAGGACAGGAGACAGAGTGGAGCATATCCTGGCCCACCAAGTGCTCAGGACAAAATTCTTGCTCAGAGGAGCCAATGCCCAGAAAGGACCTCACTGATCCATAGTGCTATTAGGGGCAACACTGGAGACTCAGTGCAGGAATTGTGCCCGATCTGACCCCACCACATCAGGGCAAAACACTAAGTGAGTGCATCAGAGCAGTAAAGGACCAAAGTCCCTGAGGAATACCAAAAATAGACTTTGGAGCCTGAGTATGGCGTCCCATCAGACTCGACTAGGAAACACGTATAAAGGTCAGCAAACAGACTTGTAATTATTTATATGCTTTTCTTTTTTGTTGTTGATTTGATTTTTGTTTCATTTGTTGTTTTGTTTTGCTTGGTGCTTACTATTATTTTTCTGTATCTGTAAGGCAGGGGAACACCCATAACCAGTCAATCCATGATGCTCACCTTCCGGACACTTGGTAAGACCAAATGGTAAGCATATGTGGTGAAGAATCTATATATTTATATCGAAGGAGAACCCCAGGGAGTTAGTCTTGTTGAGTTTTGAGATTTGCTAGGTACACAAGAGTAAGTCACTTTGGCCTTAGTTTCCTTACTAGGAAATCCGATTTCCGTATGCGATAGGTACACTTGTTGGGCCAACCTGGCCAAGAAGATAGGCAGGTCTGTGGTGACGACATGGCCACTGAAACAAGATCAATTGGGGGCAGGATAGAAACGGCTTGGTGAGCCCCGCCCTTGCCCTCTTCCTATTGGATCTGTGGAGCACTCGGCTCTTTAGTTCTTCCTGTGTCTAGACCTCCAAGCAACACTATCCGTGGGACACCTAATCGTGGACTGTGTACCTGTGAATCGAAGTTCCTTCAAGCCCTGCTTCACCACACTCCTTAAATATACATCTTGACCTGGGATTGTTGGACTCTGTCATCTGGCTGACTGTTGGTGACCTGCTTTGCTGTTTGCTGCTTGTGGCCGGATAGCCTGGATTGCTCTACAGAGGACTACTCAGCGGCCCTCAACACTTGAAGGACTGCCAGTCTTCTAGCTCTCTCGTGCAAGTGAGTTTAACCGAACCATTTGTTCTGCTTTATACATTAGTAAACTGTTTATTTCTTATCTTATATATCCTTCTATCTATATAAATATATAAACAGAATAACTAGCATCCTGGTTTTGTTTTTCTAGAGAACCCTGTCTATGTTCTCTGAGGTCTGCATCAGTCACTGAGCAGTTGGTTAGCACTCATGCAAAGCCCCATAGATCAGTAGCCCTGTGTTCTGTTGAGCATTCATTGGCTAATAGACGCGAAGGAGATCACCATACCTATTGTGAGGCACTTATAGGTGGACTCTGACCTCTAAAACTTGGTTACCAGCAGTGTGTTAACCATTTGAACTACTCAGTTATGTTTCCAAGCCTTTGCTTTTTTTCTTTCATAATACAAGGTTACATCTCCTAGATCAATGATTCTCAAATGCCATGATCCTTTAATACAGTTCCTCATGATGAGGTGACCCCCTCAATCATAAAATTATTTTTATTGCTACTATATAACTATAATTTTGCTACTGCTGTGAATTGGGTGATCTCTGTGAAAGAGTCATTTGACTTCCAAAGGTGTCACCAGTTTGAGAACCACTGCCCAAAGTGTCAAAGATCTCATTACTGTTGAATATATTATTTTTAATATAATACCTATGCAATATACACATAGTTCATGCAAAGACGTAGGACTGAGTCCCTAAAATCTTCCATTGTGAATGAATTGACAAGACACGATTGTCTGTGAATGATACAGTTCTTTACTCTCTTTTTAATAGAAGGAGAATCAGTAATTGACCAACTAGGAAAATGGAACTTAGGGATAATTCTACTCTTGTCACATGGAGTCAAAATAGACGGAAGGTTTCCGAACAACATCTTTTCGATATATAAAAGTGATAATGTGATCATGAAAAAAATCTATTTTTAGGCATTAATGACTCGCAGACACTTTTGGGGGGGAGGGGCATCACTGCTCTCCAGTGGTGGGAGTAGGAGGCCCAGCCCCACTGCTGGAATTGAACCTCCGTCCCAGTGGACAGCAGTCCCGTGCGCAACCACTACGCCACCGGGGCTCAGCCCAAACACTTTTAACATGTGTCTTCTCAGTAAAATACTGACATTATCTAACATACCATATTATTATATGGGATCTCAGAAATTCCCCTAATATTACCAGAGATTCTCTGGTAATAGGAAAAGGTTTAGTTCTGCAAGTGTGGACTGTAATGTCTCCTCAATTACATTATCTTTTACTATAGGACCAGGAAAACCTAGTCTCAGGGATAATGTACAAAATCTGATAATGTACATTTATGATGAGTGATGGTTTAGTGAATGCTGTCTTGATGAAAGTATTTTAAATTTTTATTAGAGGCTTAAAGTCTTCAGCAAACCACACGAGGGCTTTCCAGGTTCTCTGACAGAAAGCTAAAGATCATGTTTGAGGACAAGGGCATTTTTGTCGCCTCTCCAAACACACTGCTTGGGCTTCGGGAGCCACCCGCTCTGTATCCTCAAGTTCCGTTGATTATTAGGAAGCATCCTGCTTGAAAAGCTGCCTGTGTTACTCCTCCACAGAGTGAGGGAGGGAAATGGCACATTTAGCACATTTCAGTGCTTTTGAAAGGAATAATGAAAAGGAGGTGGTGCTGTTTCAGAAGGCGGGCTACAGATGGAACAAAAGGTTAACTCAAATTTCTGCTGAAAATAGAAAGTAAAAATAGTAATGATGATCTATACAAGAGCAGAAAACACAGCAAAGTGAAGTTATTCATTTTGAATCAGCAGCTTCTTTGAAAACATCCTCTGGTTGCTCAAAGGGTTTTATTTTACAAATTGGCATTCAGTAGGCACATCTGACAATCGCTGCATTGTGTCTCTTTTACCAATTGTCAGCACTTGTCTTCTTTTGGATCAACTGAGGAACTGCCATGTTCAGAGGTAGTTTCTTTGAGGACAAGCGATCTAACTTTTTCTCCATGTTTACTTAAAAGAATTCAAAGTTTAACTTTATACACATTGGTTTCTTTTTATTAATCTTGATAGCTGTTTTTCATTTGCCCCACAAAACTGGGAGGTTTTTTTTTTTTTTTTTTGCTTTCAGCTAGCACACCTTTGCTGAGAATTTACCCTATTTTAGAAAGTAATGTATTTTAGCCGTGGTGTCTTTTAATAACTTGTCTAAGCAATTTGTATATTGTACATGCATAGAATGGGACTGAGTCTCTCCTGAGGATTTTGCATGTGTGAATTTGTATCTGAACGAGCAGGTTGAGAAGCTTGGCTCCAGGTGTTTCTAGTCAAATTTAGCCCCAGTTTATACTCAAACTCGAGTAGTTTCATCTCTTTGAAATTGGGGGAGATTGTTATAAAGAGAAAGATTGAAATTGATACTTTTTCAGAGAGCTGGAAGCAGTGAAATAGTACTAGTTTAGAATTAATGCTTTTTGGGGGGGCATCACTGCCCTCTGGTGGTGGGAGGAGGAGGCCCAGCTTTTGCTCCTGCTGGATTTGAACATCCATCACCCTGGACCGCAGTCCCATGCACAACCACTACGCCACCGGGGCTCAGTCCTAAACTTAATGCTTAATGGAATCTTTTCGTAGTTATAGACATAATCTTAAAACTATGTTGAAAAGTCAAGGTTCTTAAAACTTGACTTATATCCAAACATTCTCTATCTTTGCTATTAGTATTACATATTGCAGATTCTTATATACAGTCTGTTGGAATCAAATAATGACAAAAATCTACATATTAATTAAACATAAACAGATTGACAGACACTTTGAAATTGAACAATCTATTTAGTCATTGTTAGATTCTGTTAAGGTATATATTGTAATATCTGTTATAGATCAATTTGTTGTTTAGGAAGGTAATGTCAGTTTTATAAAGTCATGTAGCAGAGAAAACTAGTTTTGTGCTATCATTATTATTCTGTTTTATTGTTTACATAGCCATAAAAAATTCCCAGTTTCCTTTATAACTGACTATGACTAAGTTTGGATCAATATTATTGTTATTATATATGGTCCAATAATAGCTTGGACTCATAGAAACTCAATGTTTAATAGCAGGAAACCTTGTCCGGTTCTAAGTTATCGTCACAACTCTTGATAAGTTTGAGCTGATTGTTGAAAATGCACTTCAATGAGGGTTTTCTTTACTGCTAACTATTTCAGAAAATTTGCTGTCCTTCACTGGGGCCTTCTCTCTCAATGAGATTTTTACAATACAAAAGACATGCTCCCTTTAAGGTAGTCTGCTGGCTGTACTTCTTCTAATGAACTCTCATAGAATCAGCCATCAAGAAGGGAGACATCGGACAATGTACAATATGACAAAATAATAATAATTTATAATTTATCAAGGGATTGTGAGGGAGGGGATATTGGGGAGGGAAAGGAAATATGAGGAGCTTATATCAAGGGCTTAATTAGAAAGAACATGTTTTGAAAATGATGATGGCAACCAATGTACAAATGTGCTTTACATACAATGGATGTATGTATGGATTGTGATAAAGTTGTATGAGCCACTCCCCAAATGATTTTGAAAAGCCCCAAAGAGCAAAAAGAATAAAAAAGAATTCAAGTGAAATACTACACTGAATATGTCTGTTTCAAAAGACCTTCTTAGAGCATTATTAAAAAAAAAAGTCATTCTAAAGGCTGACTGGTGTCCTTGATGCAAGTCAAGGTGCTTTTAATCATTTTTTAATATATTTATTTTCATTAAATTTTTTTCCTAACCCTACTTTTAATCTGTCCATATAACACCTAGTCCAGTATTTCTCAACCATCCTAGTGTCACAACCCTTTAATATGGTTCTTCGTGTTGTGGTGACCCCCTACTAGAAAATTTTCATTATTATTTCATAATTGTAATTTTGCTACTCTTTTTTTATAATAATGTTAATATCTGAAATACAGGATGCATTTTCATTGTTACAAATTGAACATAATTAAAGCATAGTGAATAAATTCCAAAAATATGTAATTATACATTGTGAAATATTTTGATCGACAAATAAATGAAAAATTTATTTTGAAGCATGGTAGCATGGGTGACAGTCTTCATGCTGGGCACTCACATATGGGCATATCTGCATGTGGGTGGACCCCCACCCCCTGGAGACAGATAAAGGATCAGTGTCTCAGTTCCTAAGCCCATCACTCAGGTTGTCCCAAAGGTGTCATGACCCACAGGTTGAGATTCACTGACCTAATAGAGAAGCATTAAACTGCTAACTGCAATGTCAGTGGTTCAAAACCACCAGCCACTGTGGGAGAAAGATAAGGCTGCCAGCACCTGTTAAGGCTACTAAAGCCTTAAAAAGAGATTCTCATTATAAGTTAGAATTGTTTAGCGTGAAAGTGGGGGCACATGGACAGTAAGAGTGGGCAATGAATAAAGAAGATCAAAAGGCTTTAAATTTGCTGCTGACAAAGAATAATGATGATATCATGAACTGTAGGAAATTTTGAAAACAAAACAAAAATCCAGTGTTATCAAGATGATTCTGATGGACTGCAGCCCTACAGGGCAGAGGGGAGCAACCCTGTAGTGTTTTCCCAAACTATCAATCAGTAGAGGAACAAAGGGCCTCCCCTCTCTCCTGGGGAACAACTGGTTCATTTGAACCACCCACCATCTGGCTAGCAGCCTACACTTTCTCTATTTACAGACCACTAACTGCCACCGAGGAGTGGCTACACATTGAACTGCTTGCCTCAATATCTGCAGTGTGAGACCACCGGTCACTCTGCAAGAGAATGACCTGGCCTTCTCTTCCCATTTGCTACCTCCCATAGGCACAACTTCCTGCAGTTGCCAGGAGTTGGTATCACTTCAACGGCAGTGAGTAGTGGCCATTGAGTCCTTTTTTACTCATAGGGAGATAGCAAATAGAGGACTGCCTCTAGGGATTTCTCAGGCTAAAAATCTTTACATTTGCAGAAAATCTTATCTTCCTCTGATGAAGGGACTGTGAGTTTGAACTGCCAATCTTGTGATTAGCAGCTCAATTTGTAAGTGCAGCAGTGGTATTTCATTAACATAAAGGTGGAGGTATACATATTATGTGTATGCAACAAGCACCTTTAAAAATAGGGGTACACCTTTTGTTTTGCTCTTCTTGATGACTATAATGAGATTGGAATGGTTCATAATTTTAGCAGCCAATACTGATGATGGGATGGAAGAACAATAAGATAGAGTGCACGTACCTTTGAAGTGATTTTTTTATGTGAGAGGATTAAAATCTTAAGAGTTTATAGCATTTTAAAAAGTTGATCTGGATTGATGCACTCTTAAAGAAAGGTATGGAAAATTTCATATTTTATTCCATATTATATAAATTGAGTCCAAATATTCTTCACAGTAATCCAGTAAACCTCTAGTACCTTCCATACATCTAGGTAAATTCACTTCAGATTAGATTGGGCCTGTTTCTTTTCTTCAAAATAGTCAACCAGGTAAAATTACTTTTAATCATTTTATTGTGGGCTCATAAAAAGAGAAACTTATTGACTAGAGAGAGTCATGATTTTCACAAATCTTATTACCAGCATACTCTGTAGGGTGGGCTCATAATTAAAATGCTTGAAGCACAAAGGAAAATGTTAATGTTTACAACAATAAAAATTCATGTGATAGCACTTTATTGACATGTGAAAGAGGCTATCAAAAGGTTCTTCAAAAGGCATTAACATTTATGGGACAAAGAGGGCATCGGAATAAGAAATGGGTTGGCTAGGGTTGATTTCCCCTCTTATCATCAATCTATCTTATTCACTTCCTTCCAATGAATTCTTTTAGTAAAACTCCCATTTCCTTCCAACAGCTGGTAGTAGTCTTATCTCCTAATGATATACACCACATTAAAAAATGCTACTAATCCAAAAATTCTCTTCCGTGAAGATAAGCATATGGTTTATAAGATGGAAAATGCTGACTCTATGATTACATTCCTGCCAACTTGTATAATACATGATCATTAAGCCGTTCATCATTCTTTTTGTGGACTTCACTTTCAGGTTGGTAAAGGAGAGAATCAATTAACTTTCATTTGATGGTTAACATTGTTTGCCTCTTGATTTTCTGTATCACTGGGATAATTTTTCATTGAATACTTTTATCAAAATCTTTTATCACATCTTTTATCAAAATCCATATATTCCTCCAGTGTATCAAGAATATTTGCATATCTGCTGTCATCATTATTTTCAAAGCATTTTCTTCCCACTTGAGCCCCTGATATTAGCTCTCCATTTCTTCCCCTTCCCTCCTCCACCCATCCTCCCTCATGAACCATTGATAAGTTACAGATTACTATTTTTCATATCTTACATCATCCTCTATCGTCGCTCACACATTTTTCCATGATTCCTCTCCCCAGGGAGGGGGGTCTAGTTTGATCTTTTTGATCTATTTCCCCTTTCTCCTCTCACCTGCACCTAATTCTCCTTGGTATCTCTACTCTCCTTATTGACCCCTGAAGGGTTTATCTATCCCTCTGTTGGCTCTTATCTGTATCAGTCTATATGTTCTTGTGTAATCCAATTTGTAAGGTAGAATTGAGGTCAAGATACTGGGGGGAAGGAAACACCAAAGAACTAGAGGAAAGTTGGGTTTTTCATTGATGCTGTAGTGCACCTTAATGGCTCAGTTCTTCCCTGTGACCCCTCTGTGAAGGCATGTTCAATTGTCTACAGATGGACAAGGTGACTAAAGTGAAGTATAATGAATTGTCAGTCAAAGTCATTACCTTTCTTTAGATATTTGAATCCTAAAATCTAGAAATCTTTCTTCTAAATCTAGCTGTTTTTATTTATTTTTCATTCCTGATATAATCTTTGGAAAAAATAACTTGTTGGAAATTCCATATATGCCTCTTATTAATTGTGTGGTGATGGATGCTTACTGAACTTCTCTATTTAACAAAGGACTTTATTAACTAGCCTCTATTTTAAAAAGTAGTCCATTAATTAAATGAAATAAAGTTTGTAAGATATTTTTCACAGGATGCATATTGCCAATTCTCAGTATTTTTGTTTGATTAATAGATAATAGAAAATATAAAATCAGTGGATAAAGCAACTATTTGGATTAATTAAATGACTTATTTATTATAAAGATATCAAAATCCTTCAACCTAGGGAGATAGAGATATTAGGAGGGAGAATTTCGAAGTTCACATGACTAACAGAAACTAAATTCATTTCACAGCAGCATAAAGACCTTCCAATGTAGCCTAGTGAGTCCAGCAAGGAAAAGTCAATCTTATCCAAACGGATAAGGGACAAGCTGTGACATTTTCAAAAGTAATTTCATTTACATTTCCTTTCCAAATAAAGGTATGGGCTTATGCTCTTAAGTGATTAAAATGCATATAATTCCTTGGAGTTAACTTACCTTTGTGTTTCTTTAATGAATGAATGAAAATATATCTGTAATATGAAATGCAGGTATTCATTTCCTTCATGACTTAATAAGAAATTTAAAGTTACTCATTCAAAGCCAAAAAAAAAAAAAAAAAAAAGGATCCCAGACAATTAAGTAACCTAGATGCTGAAAAAAGAAGTCAAGTATAAATAGTAGCAGGAAACATTCTGAAATTGCATAAACGGAGCTCCTGAATTCAGTTTCAGTCTTTATTTAGCAACAGCAGCCCTCACAACTGTGCGTTTGAACTCATTGTTCCAGTAACTGCACCAACCCATCTCCTCCAAATTCTCCGTCTTTGTTCTGACCCTCCTTCATTGCCAAACAGGATGTCTTTGTCCAGGGACCTGTCTCTCCTAACAACATGTCTGAAATATGTGAGATGAAGTCTCTCGATTCTTGCTTCATGGAGCATTCTGGTTGTACTTCCTGAAGACAGATATGTTTATTCTGCAGGAAGGCCATGATACATTCAATATTCTCTGCCAATACCATAATTCAAAGGTATTGATTCCTTTTCAGTCTTCGTTATTCCTTGCCCATGTATATGAGGTGATAACAACAACAACAGTAACACCAACAACATAAAAAGTCACAGGTCCAATGATATTATAAAAATCCTACCCTTGCTCTTCATTTTAAAGGGAGAGACATAAATTAACACCCCAAATTGTATAATTATATGTAGCCTATATGCACAAAGCTCATAATGCTATGTGATGCAGGCATAGAGTAGGACTTGATACAATGGAAAAGCCATCTTGTGTAAAGAAAAAATGGCTGTGGGAAACTATTTCCCTAGTTTGTAAACAGAGGGAATCTGGAAAGCAAATATTCCATGGTAGAAAAGCCTCCATCTTGTTAAATGAGAGATAAAGTTGAAGGACATTATCCTGCTTTAACTTTCATTCCCAGAGTTTCTCCCCTAACAGTGATGTTGCCTTAAAGTGAGCACATGGTTGATTTTTTCTCTTTAGAAAAGCAGACATCCTGGTGCTCTCTCTTTCCACTGTGTAATCCAGCCCCCCTCTTACCTTCCCCCAATGGAGGTATGAACTTTCCTCACCTGTGAGCTCAAAGACTTTACTGTATGTGTTAGACAAGCTTCTCTAGAGAAACAAAACCAGGACACTAATAATTCTCTCTATATATTTATATAGATGGAAAGATATATAAAATAAGAAATAATCAGTTAACTAATATATAAAGCAGTACAAATGGCTCGGTGCAACTCACTTGCATGAGACAGTTGGTATACTGGTAGTGCTTTGAGCCTTGAGGGCCGCCAAGTAGTCCTCTAAAGAGCAACTTAGGCAATCTGACCACAAGCAGCAATTGGCAAAGCAGGTCAAATGATCCCCAGCTCAAGATATGTATATTCCAGGAGCGTGGCAAAGCAGGCCTCGAAGGAACCTCAACTCACTGCAACACAGAGCACAGATTAGGTGTTCCAAGGGTAGTATAGCTTGGAGAGCAAGGCACAGGACAGACAAGGCAGCAGGCTGCTCTGAAGACTCAATAGCAAGAGAACCAGGGCAAAGCTTGCCAAGCCATTTTTAATTCAGCCCTTCAATTGGTCACGTGTGTTCATTGGCCATGTTGTCACAGCAAACCCACCTATCTTCTTTGACCATGTTGGCACAAGCCTACCTATCACACTGTAAACCCCGCCCACCTTGTGATGTATATAACTTATGAATATGTATGTCTTATGGCTACCTGTAAGTATCCTGAGAATAAACACATTTTCTCTTCTCCCACCTCCACATGGGCCATCAAGAGCATGCGAATATACAATGTGTCTGAGTCCTTTATTGTACTCTCTTTCCTATCTTTCCTACCCATGAAGATTTTGCAATGGCCTTTATATCTTTTTAACAGTACAGTCACACTTACTGACCCTTCGCTTGTTAGAGACTGGCTTCCTCCAACACATGACTAAGCATGGCTAAGGTGGTTGAAGAGGTGAAGAGAACATTATGGGAGACCAGTCTAGAATATTTCTAAGGTGAACCAGACTGAAAGATCTGGCAAAGCAGTTCATGCTTCTCGTTAAGTAAATTGGACCTTCAATGAGAATTTTCAAATCTCTTAATAGGAATAGGTAGGGAAAGGGAGGGAAGAGAGGGTGATGGCTTAATCACACATGAATATTAAAATGATGTGCTGGAATATTCAGTGGGAAGAATGAATTTGAAGGTCACAAGAGTATCTTTTCTTTTTTTGGGGGGGACATCACTGCCCTCTGGTGGTGGGAGTAGGAAGCCCAGCCTTTGCTCCGTGGAGCTGGAATTGAACCTCCATCCCAGTGGGCTGCAGTCTCGCACACAACCACTACACCACCGGGGCTCAGCCTAAGAGTAACTTTTCTATTAGTTCTAGGTGGGCATAGTAATTTTACTTTCTCTTCCCTGCTCGATTATCTGGGTTTTAGAGCCAAAACTGCATTTTTTATCAAATATGGAACTAGAAAAAAATATAACAAGCCATTTGTAGTTGCAGAATAGATGAAACAAAATTTGGTTTGTCAATTATTCAGATAACAGAATGATTAGACTGATTACTTATGATCAGTTAATTTAGCCATTGAAGTTGATTAGGTTTTAGGGCTTCTTTTCAGAGTCGGTAGAGTAATCAGAGTTGATTTGTTGTATGTGGTATTTGTCCTTCATCCCAGATGCTTAACATGCAAATGAAACTAAGAGGCCGATGTAGTGCTGTCCATTTAATTTTGTCTTACCATTTTTTGATATCAGAATTAAACCTTATCTGGATGTGCTTTTTAAGGAAAACATGAGCCATCTAATAAACAGGTTAGGCCTTCTACTTGGGAGTTTTCTTGACTTTATTAGTCTATATTGAATTCTCAATTAAAAATGAAGTTGTAAAAAAATTTAATATATCTTAGAAATAATCTAACTTGTTATGGTTCTCCAATCCTTTTAGGAGTAACTTTTTATTTATGAAATAAATAGGAATTATATAGGGACATACATTTATTTACTCATAGAAATTCACACATCAGAGGTCTCAACCATATGTACAAATTGAATGAAAAATAATGAAAATCTCCCTCAGACTGACTGAAAGTTTTATTAGCATTTATTCACATACTAGTCAATGTAATAGTTCAATCAAATTACAAAGCTGTGCAATTATTGTCACAATCAATTTCAGAACATTTTCTTCTTTCTTATACATATTATTTTTTAGCTCCCTGAGTCCCCACATCCCTTTCCATTCTCCTACTGAAATTTTGATCCATCTACTGTCTCTAGAAATTTCCCTATTCAAAAGTTGGCATCCAGATACTTGCACAAGCTAGAAAAAGTAAATAAATAAAAATGAAAAAAAAACAATAAAGTAGAGAAAAATATCAATGAAAAAGAAAATAATAAAAATTGAAGCAACTTTATAGTGGGCAACAAGATTGAATAATGAGATTTTCTATTTTAGCCTACTTACATCTGCTATAATTGACTTTGATAGCAAGGTTATTTGAATCCCTGGCCTATAGTTTATACTTAAGTGAGTTGGACATTCAATGAGAATTTTCAGGTATATTAATAGGAGGATAGCAGGGGAGGGTGATTGCATAGTTTCATTTAAATACTCAGTCTGAATGTGCAGTGTTGACCTTTAAATGCATTCTGAAGTATAGTTTGAAGGTATTTACTGGAAGCTTACTTTATGTGAGGATGCTTCAAATGGATTTTGGGCCACTACTCTCATCCATAGACGTGTACAAATCAGATGTTTATAATTTAATGTCTGATACTATTCCATTCTTCCAATTTGGGCTTATTTATAATCCCGATCACACAGGATGATGTGCTTTCTCCTGGTGGACTTAGCTGATGCTTCCCTTAGATTGCTGCTTATTTGCAGACAAACTGTAAAAAAAAAATTGAGGGCTCATACAACTATTTTCACATCCATTCACCCATCCATTGTGTCAAGCACATGGGTACATTTGTTGCCATCATCATTCTGAAAACATTTTCTTTCTACTTGAGCCCTTGGTATCAGCTCCTTATTTTTCCCCCTCCTTCTCTTCTGCCCTCTCCATCATGAACCCTTGGAAAATTATAAGTTATGATTTTGTCATATCTTATACTGTCTGGAGTCTCTCTTCACTCACTTTTCTGTGGTCCATACCCCAGGGAGAAGGTTATATGTAGATCCTTGTATTAGGTTCCTCTTTTTAACCCCACCTTCCCTCTGCCCTCCCAGTATTGCCATTCTCACCACTGGTCTTAAAGGAATCATCAGTCCTGGATTCCCTGTGTTTCCAGTTTCTATCTGTACTAGTGCATATCCTCTGGTCTAGCCAATTTTTTAAGGTAGAATTGGGATCATGAGAGTGGGGGTGGGGGAGAAGCATTTAATAGCCAGAGGAAAGTTGTATGTTTCCTCATTGCTGCACTGCACCTTGACCAGCTCATCGCCTCTCGGAGACCCTTCTGTTATGGGATGTCCATGTGTCTACAGTGGGACTTTGGGCCCCAATCTGAACTCCCACTCACTGACAAGGATATGATTTTTTTCTTTGATGCCTGATACATCCTTTTGACATGTTGTGATCACATAGACTGGTGTGCTTGAAGACAAACTTTTTAATACCTCAGATGCTATTCTTTCAGATAGCCTGCCGGCATCTTCTATCTTCACTACACTTTGTTCTAGTCCAAATCTCCAATTATCTCTTAAATTATCCTCATACTTTTAGAATCCCACCTCCACATCTATGAAACAAAGGTTGGCTTGTCAATTATTCAGGGGACAAAATTATGAGGCTGATTATTATCACTTTATTTAGCCAGAGATACTATTGAAATTGAGTGGGTATTCAGGGTTTCTCAGAAGTTACATTATTTCTAGTGTATAGTATTAGTATATTCTCATCTACTCAACTCACCTCACTGCTGCTGTATAATTTCCAACTGATGGAGACCCTCTCAGACAGAGTAGACCTGCCTCTGCAGGTTTCTAAGGTTATCAATCCTAGAAGATTGAAAGTACCACAGGCTGCCAAAATGATAAATAAATCTGTCTTGGAAGAAGACTGTGCTCCTTAAAAGCAAGATTAGCCCAGACATCATTTTGCATACTTTGCCCCTGTTGTCAGGAGTGACCTGTCCTTGAATAAGAACATCATGTGTGGCAAAGTGGAGGAACAGCAAAGCAAGGAGACACTCGGCAAGATGGATGCATACAGTGACTGCAACAACGGGCTCAGACATAGGAACAATTGAGATGGTGGTTCCAGGCAACACGATGGTTCTTTCTGTTGTACGTAGAATAACTAAGGTTCAGAACTACTTTCATATCATCTAACAGCCATTACGGCAATAGAGACATTGCTCAAAAGGCCCTGTGCAAAATAGAAGCTAACAATGAGTACCAGAAACAATTGTTCTGAAATGGATTGCTTCTTAATATGTTTGAGCAATTAAATTATATGATCTGCAAATTATATGCCATTAAAACCATTGGTGGGGGGGGGGGACAGCTAGAGCTCTGATGGCCTATCACCTAATTAGATGCAACATTAACAATGATGCCATGGCTGACCTACCTACTATCAACCACTTCACAAATGTAGGGATATTTGCTTCTATGGTAAGAAAAAGAAGATGGGGAGAACACATGTTAAAATCACTGCTTGCTAAAATTATTCTCAGTTCCATAATATGGTGCAGAAAAGAGTCTTAGGGTTCATGTATAGCGACTGCAAAAACAAAACAAACTGTTGTTTTTTTATTTATTGTTTTATCTCATCGGTGCTTGATGTCTTTCTGATCCTTGGCTTTTCAACTTGACCTCGGTCCTGCTCAGCCAAGTGTTGCAAAGTCTTTAGCTCAGCTGGCCAATAAGTGAAGAGAAATACCCCCCTATGCCAATGAGTCTCACCTCAACGTCACATGTTGTCTTGCTCTGTGGGTGGCCAGCCCACTCCTTGTCTCACATGGCATCTCACACCCATCTTCTGATAGTCTGTTGCCATAATTTCTTTACTGTCTTTTCTTATTGGCTGTGCCATCACCAGTGTTAAAGCTCTTCTGTTTTCTGAGTCTATGAAGTGCTTATTATTGGCACTCAACTTCAAATGATCCTCTGCTCTCAACTTCTTTACTTGGTGATAAAGAGTTCCAAATTTTCCCTCTGAGATTGGCTCTCTTTTATGGCCAGTAAAATGTATTTGCTAATTTCATTATTAGTGTAACATATACCTTATATGGCTGGTTCTACCTACGTTGGATATTATGCACTTTATTTGTATTATGGACCATATTATGCAGTAGGTTTTATGGGTGCGTGTCCAAAGGTAAAGTGGAAAGCAATGAATTCACATGCTGGTGAGTGCAGAAGGTGTGGATCTAAGGTCATTGGGAAAGTGGCAGGGTCATGCAGAGTTCCAGTGAAGTCTCAGCAAGTGAAAAAAATGGTTTCTAGTGTCTGCAACGCTTATATAAAAGCCACACCTCCAAAGACATATCATCAAGTTACCATTTGATTGACAGATTTGAACCCTACCCCAAGCCATGAGTGTCTAGTTTACATAAAAGCATTCAACTACCACAGTCTCAATTGCATACTTGTTAAAATGACACCTTCTTAAAAATATCTGCATCAACCTTTTGCCTTAAAATTTTGGGTTCATCCCCAACAGTCTCTCATTTCCTTCTATTATTTATTTACTTCATTAATGTCATCTTCATTTAAGATTGAATATAATTTGCTTATTTATTTGGCTGCTGCCAGGGTGATGAATTATTTAATTTGGTTCTTCTAGCCAGTCTTAAACTGCCAGCAGATGACCTTTTCCTGCATAAGTCTGGTAAAAAGATTGGGCAGGAATCGGTTAGGATTTACTTATGACCTTGATCCCCTATAATTCCCTGTATTAAATGAATCCTCTATGTAGTAGAAGGAAGGATCTCATTACTAGCAAGAGTCAAGGGTGAAGGGTATGATTGGGAATAGAGATTCCCTATGCAGTGAACCTCTTGGAGCCAGAAGACAACTAAGCCATCAGAGAAGCAGCATTAGAACCAGGTGCCAGACCATGGAACAGAGTGATGAATTTTAACTCACAGAGCAAGTGAAGCTGAGCGATTTTATGCAGGAGGCTAGTTAGCAAAGTGAGGTGCTTCTGGATACATACTTGGGGGAGGTGGGCTGGCTAACCACAGAAGTAGAACTGATTGCCTTTGGGCTGAGGCTCATGGAAATGGGATGCCTCTGATGCCTCTGGACGCTGAATTCATGGAAGGGGTTTGCTGACCCACAGCTTGAGCTGCCTGCAGTTTGGGGCTTCCAACAGAGTATGCTCATGTGGCATTTACTAAACTCTGTAATATATCATGATAAAGAATTTCCTCAGCAATTCTCACTCACTTGATAACTTTTTAGCTTTCTTAATAAACACTTTGAGTTTGCCTGTGAGCTCTATGTGGCTATTGCAGAGACTATGAAGTCATTGCAACTATCTTTCCTAAAAAGGACTCTAGCTGATCACAGTGATTGTTTTGGTGTGCGTGTTTTTGTTCCCCATGGCTGGAGCAGTGACTGACCTACAATGTGATTCATTAATAGATATTCAATGGCTAATTGATGAATGATTAAATGAGTGAATGAATTCCTATAAGTAAGTGGTACTTATTGCATTAACTATTTGGGGGAAATTTAATTCACGCATTGATTTTTTTCAATATTCTCTGCTTTCTGTGTGCAATTGTATTAATTTCCATGCATTGAACATATTTATAATTATTCTTTTCATTAATACGGTATTCTATAATAGCTAAGGAAAGTCAAGTCTTTGGTAAATAGGACAATGTCATCAAATTATATCTTGCATAAGAAGTTTTAGTGGCACAGTGGGTTAAGCATTGAACTACTAACCATAGTTCAAACACATCAGCTGCTTGACAGGAGAGAGAAACGACAGTCTGTGCTTGGGCAGATGCACATTCTCAAAATCTAAGGGGCCCACTTCCAGTGTCCTGTATGGCTCAGTGACAGTGGTTATTGGGTTAGTATCTTGAATATATGAAGTTAGAAACATTGAAGTATTGATTTTAATGACTCCATTTACTTTAAAAGCAATACAATTTCATATTTTGCAGTATCATTCCAAAATAATAGCAAAATTGTTATTTATAATTTTCCTTATGTGAGGAAGACAATTCTTAAAACTAGTAGCATGAATCTGAAATTCATGCACTCTCTTTTTGTTTTATTGCTGGGGATAAGGTTCGGAATGACAGTTTCAATCATTAGCAACTTTCTGTACTGAAACGTGAGCCAGAGGAGCTAGTCACTCAGCAGAACTTATATTCATCTTAACTTGTGCCATGTTCTCTTTTTCAATATATGTTATCAAAGTAGCTATTAATACCTAAGCAGTGGTTGAGCACCCAGATTAATGTTTCCATTCACCACGTGGCGAGATCTGAAAATCCCCATGGAGGTAATTGTGAGCTTGTTTTAGGTTCAAATGCACTGATTTAGTTATACATTCAGCAGAGCCTAATCTGCATGTGGCCTAAGCAAGGTGTGGAAGAACAAATTGTTCTGAGCAGATCTCTCAGGCATGCTTCAGAGAGATAATTAGGATGATCACACACGATAACCCCAAGAGAGTGAATCGTCAGACAACATGTAGTAAAATGGGAACTTAATAGCAGAATTTAAGAGATCCTTAGCACACATTTAAAACAATCTCACCCAGAGAAAAAATGAAATATTAAGATTTTTTGATGACCATATACACATAAAATGATCTAAATTTATTTGAATGAAAAAACCTATTTCACAGCATCAACTGATCAATTGGAGAATTTTTTTTAATCTTGGTAAATGAGTAATGAAGAGGAAACATGTTCTTATCAATGATGATCAGCTGTATCTCCCACATAGTGGGGATTGCTGCTGCAGTGAAGTTACTAGGGTTTTTTATTTACCCTTAGCCACAGATGGGATCTAGTTTTCAACATTCCAGTCAGGATCTATTGTCTCTGGAGTGAGAGTGGAAATCTAAACGAATGACAAAGATGAAATTTATAATAATAGTAATAAAATGAACTTTTGCTGAATCCATTTCATACACAATAACTGCTTAAAATTGAATTTATTTTTCTCAACAATACTGAGTGATTGGGGGCATTAATTTAGTTATACTTGTGAGGAAATTAAGTCAAAATTAGCAGGTAGTAGGCTCTAGATTAAAATGTAAATATTTCTATAGTTTCTTAATTTTTACTAAAAAAAGCTTATACTGATAAAGCAACAGGCAGGGTTAGCACATCGTATTGATTGACATTAACACTCTGTACTGCTTCTTGATTTCTCTTGATTATATTCCCACATTGTGATTTAAGATACAGCATTTAAAGAACTTAATGGAAGATGGTGCAGTACTGTATCCATGAAAGAATGAAGTGATTGAGTGTCCTTACATTTACACTATAAACTGATGCCGACACAATGATGAATAAAACAGATGTCACTTCTGAATATTCATGAACAGAAACATATAAATTTTAAAATTAAGAACTTATGTTGGAAACCACACTTTAGGAAGGCCTCTCTCTTAAGGGTTGTGTTTAAGATGTGACCCAAACAAGAGAAAGGAGCCAGACAAAAGGAATCATTCATAGAAAAGCAAGGATCATTTACAGAAAGGCAATATGAGTCATTCATAGAAAATCTTAAATATGGAGAAGCATTTGAAAATTAGAAGAACTAAGAAAAAGATTGGGAAGATTAAGACACTAAATAATAGCTGCTGAAGATCATCTCAAAGGTTGCAGCAGGACAGTGACAGGGACATGCTGGATTCAAGTGGGGACATGAAACTTTGATAGCATTGCTGAAGTCAGATGGACCTTGACTCAAAGCAGAGAATGCCAGAAAGATGTCTACTTGTAGTTTCTTAACTATGCAATACATTGCACTGAGTAGAGCATAGAAACTATTGTCTTGAGAGATAGGGGGATACTATACTAATTTCTTGTACTCATGTGGACCTTGTCTATGAATTAAGAGACAGTTCTGAGAACAGAACAAGAGAATACCGCAGAGTTTAAAAACAGGAAATGTGTGTGAATGAGTCATACCTTCTCACTATATTTATTCATTTTTATGTTGATCAAATCATCAGAGAAATGGACATATGTGAAGAAGAATTCAGTATCAGGACGGGAGGAAGATTTATTAACAACATAACATATACAGATAACAGATCTTGATCACCGAATATAAGAAGGAGCTAAAGAACTTGCTGATGAAGATCAATGATTATAACCCTCACTGTGGATTAATACTCAATGAAAGAAGACCAAAACTCCCACAATTGAACTACTAGGTAACATCATGATAAATGGAATAAAGGCTAAAGTTGTCAAGCATTTTGCTTTGCTTAGAGTCACAATCAATATTCATAGAAGTAGCGGACAAGAGATCAAAACATGCATTGCTTTAGGAAATTCTGCTGCGCAAGACTACTTTATGGCTTTGAAAACAAGCATGTTGCTTTGAGGGCTAAGGGTCCACGCTTTAGAATTTTCCAGTGCCTCATATGAAGGATAGAGATTGAATAAGGAAATCCAAAGTAAAATCAGTGCCTTTGAATTCCAGTGCTGATGAACATTGACAATGTCAAGGACTGCCAAAGGATAAACCCAATCTGTGCTAAAAAGAAAGGCCAGAGTGCCCTTTTGATGCAAGGAGAGTGATACTTTGTCTTACACACTTTGCACTTGATGTCACAAGAAACCAGTCCCTGGAGAAGACAACATGGTTGTCAATGTAGAGTCGCAGCAAAAACAAGAAAGTGCTTTAGGAGACGGATTCACACAGTGGATTTAGCAAAGATCTCAAGCATAGGAATAGTGATGAGGATGAATCAAGGCTGGGCAGTGTTTCCTTATGCTAAGCATAGAGTTGCCATGGGTTGAGTTAACTCAATGGCTCCTAATGAAAAGTAGTTTGGGGTGGTTTTATATCCTCCAATTTATACAATATTGAACTCTGTTACCTGTGTCTTTGATCTAATTAGGACATATTTCTTCATATTTGAAATCAAGTTATGAACAAGTCACACTGGAACAGTTTGGACCCTATATTCAATGACAGAGGGTGTCCTTACAAGCAAAAGAATATTTGAAGACTCATCAAAACACAGAGACACACGGAGGGAAGATGACCATCCAATGATGGAAAACTGTAACAATGCAACTGTAAACTAAAAAAATGCTATGTTAGTCCTGGTTGCCTAGAGAATCAAATCCAGAGACATTCATACATATATAAGAAAGGACTTTATATCATGAAGTAATTATGCATCAATAAAACATCCCAGCCCTGTCTAGGTCAAATACATAAGGTCAATATATTAGTCCACAAGTCTGATATTAGCCTATGATTTCCTCTTCAGACGCACACAGCAGATATGATGATGCCAAATGCAGTAAGATCACAGGCCGGTGGGTGGAAAGTCCATTGAGTCCAAAGGCAGTGGACGCTCCTCCATGTTCTGGCTGCCATTAGCGTGGCTCTATGTGGCTTATCAACAGGAATGTCAAGCAGAGAAAAAGGGTGTTCTCCCCCGCCCCCTGCCCCATGGAGGAAGAGAGGAAATCCCAGAACCCAGAAAAGGCCGTGCCCACAAGGAGGGACCACCAGAATGTGACCTGATTGCCGGGCTAGACTCCAATTCTTCAATCTTACTTATCAAGTTGATATGAAATCATGTAGCGACAACAAATTACAATGTTTTCCAACAAGCTTAAGAAACTAAAAAGAGGTGAGGAAATGTTCTACACTGGAGTTTTTAGCAACAGGGACCTGGTGAGATCTTGGTTTTACTCTTCTAACTTTCCAAATCTCTGAGAAAATAAACTTATGTTGCCTTAATCCAAGCAGTTTGTGGTAAATTGTTTTGGAAATTCTGGGAAAGGCATACCAATTTAAGTGAGAGATTTCAGCTGGGGGGAAGGGAACCAGGTAAGGAGGAATGAAAGGTGTCAAAGAGCAATAGGAGCAGTCCTGAAGATAGATGTTGGAAAATGTATCATTTTCCTTGGCAGGGGAAGATGAAGGTCATGAGGGCCCAAGAGAAGAAGCCTGCCCTTCTCAACCCCCTCACTCTCACCCAGTCCTTTGTACTTCCCACAATGAGCTCTGGGCAAACACTTCTATTCACACATTACTAAAGCAGAAACCAAGAGAACAGCTTTGTGAAAGGGTTCTCTGTGGAGACATGTTTGCCTTCAAGGCAGCTGCTACTTTCTGTGCTTATCTTTTTTCGTGGTTGGCAGTCCGATGGCTGCTTTGCTCAGTCACTTCTGCTCAAAGTCTTTCAAAACGGGTTGGCCAGTACAATGGAAGGTCATATTTGGGGTCCCTGTTGCTTAAAGGCAAAAGTAAACAAGTTGATAGCTGGGGAAAGAGCATTTTGAACTGTGTTTTGAATTGTGCAATGATTTAGAAGGCCTTGGAAAATTAATTAAGCAGGGCAGAATGAAGGCCCCTAATGAAAGGTCACAGATTTGATTCTGCCATCCCTCTGAACTCTGTGAGTAAAAGAGTTTAAAATATTTGTCACTCTTTTTGCCTGGGAAATGAAGTACTGTGACCCAGAGGAATACTTTAGCACCCTGTTTGTTTTCTGGCAAACGTAGGAGTGTTGAGTTGGGGGTGGGAAGAGCGTCACCAAGGGAAAAAAATATTACAGACTTGGAGAGAATAATACAAATCAATCTATTGCTGTTAATTTCAGATGTGGTGTCCATTTTGAAGTGATTGTTTTGATCCTTGTTCCCTGTACTGAGCTGAAAGCAAGACAATTATTTCACACAAATAACACTGAAGAGAAGAATATCTAGCTGCCAGCTTGTTGAAAAGCAGAGATGACAATTAAATGGTGCCGGTCGCCACGTTTTCCACAGCTGGTGCCAGAAGATACAACAGGCTGGAAGGTTTGGACGAGGTATGATGAGAAAAGCCATTGGAAGTGAGGTATTGTTTCTGTATCCTGTCCCCAGAGCTTCTAGAAATGTTGTGTTTTTGCTCAGCCAAGTGGCAGCATGCTTTGTGTGATCAGAAATTGGTTGTTATCGACATGCCTAACAGCCTAACTTGCACTCTCATCTCTCGCCGCCAGCCCTTGGGAGATTATACATCAAATTCATTATGTGGAAGAAGTGGCAAAGCTTTTAATATTCCGGCCAAGAAGTCAATAAGGAACATGAGAATCTCTACAAGACCTTTCAGCCAGCCATCTTTTGCCTTTACATAGAATTGATGAAGAAGAAGAAAAAGAAAGAAAGCAATGGTCTATAAAATGAATCAGTAAGGCCGAGTGCGAGTGTCTGATGAAAGAGAGGTAAAGACAGCAGCTGTCACAATGGCTGGAGAAATGGAAGCACCAGGAATATGGAGACCTGAGTGAAGGTACTTCAAGTCCTCCTCAGAGAGTAGGCAGCCCGAAGTGCTGACTGCAGATGCTCCAGTGGAAGCACTAATGTGTGTGTCCAACCGATAGCACTCAGTGGGAGTCTAGTCTGTTCGTTAACAGTGAATCTAAACAAGGATAGACTTTTTGGTTACATAGCCACTGTTTTCAAATTGCTTGCATTGACAAAGCATCTACTGGTTACCATGTGCCTCACATTTCTGAAAAATGAAAGTAAATACCATTTTCCAAAATTGTAGTTCTTTCTCACTTTTTTTTTGCCCCCTGTCTACATTAAATCATACCAACTGTTGTCTCTGCACCTGCAGCATGCAGCTGAATGAAACTGGAAAGTCACATACAGCCATGCCATTTGTTTTGGCTTTAAATTTAGGACCATTGTGTTGTGGGTCCTTTATGCTGCAGCATGACATATTACATACCTTTACGTTCAATCATCACTCGCTCCTATTTTTATCCAATGGCCCTTATACTTTCTTCAAACATGCAAACATTTTTAAACTATATTTTCTCTCAATGGGCGAATTGACTTGCCTAGCTATGAAGTATAAGCAATTGGAGAAGTATAAGCTCCCCAGCACATATTCACTTACATCTTTGCCCGTGGACTTTGACTTCAAAATGTTTTACTTTGAGTGGATGGTCACAGTCCTGATGCTAGCGTCTCCCCTGGGAACCCTCCAGGATTCTGTTTCACCAGTTTCATACTCACTTATTGTTTCCTCTTTTGATAAAGTATGTCCATCAGTATGCACATATTCTGAGTAGTGTTACATAGGCAGACGTTGAAACAAATTTTGGTACAAGTTTACTGTGGAATAATAATCAGATAGAACTTGTAATAAACGATACACTTACCGATTTGGATAGGTCTCAAGAGCACTATGTGGGTTGCAAAAAGTCAGTCTCAAAAATATTATATATTTTATGATTCAATTGATGTAAGTACTTAAAAAGAACAAAATTATAGAGATGGAGAAAAAGGTGTTTGTCAGGGCGTGAATAATTGCAGGGGGGAAGCAGATGTGACTAAAATTCAGTAGTTACAGGAAGATGTTTGAGATATGGAATAGTTCAGTATCTCAACAGTGTGGATCGTTACGCAAATCTCCATAAGTACTACAATAATACAGAACCACAAACACATATGATATCAGGGCCAATTATCTAGCTTTTATATTTCACTGTAATTACATTGCACATAACCAATAAGTGAAACTAGGAGAAAGTTAACTGAAACAGCTTGGTGCAAACATCTCAATGTTATATGAACCTATAATCATTTCAAAATAAAAAAAAATGTAGGCTCTTATATATACACCTAAACATAATATATCAGATAGTATTAAATGATTAATTTGTATTACAATGCCTTATGACCAAATATGATCAATTTGTATTGCAAGGCTGTATGACAAACAGACATTAAGATCCTAAACTTGAACTGCAGCATGCACACACACACACACAAAATAAAACATAATACAACAAACTCTGTTGGTTTGGCATCCATCTTCAACTTATCCCTACATTTCTCTGCTTTCTCTAATAGCAAACCAAATACGAAAACAAAGCAAAATGTGTTGCGAGCACAAGCAATTGTCTAGAGCAGAGTAACACTGTCCCACGAAGTCTTCAAAGCTGTAAATCCATGGCTGACCTTATGATTAGTAGATGAGGATCGTGAACACAGCACCTCCAGGCTTCTCCATCATGGCAAATCATGTAGAAATACTCACCAACCCCAACTCTTTTGTCTCCATTGCTTTCAACTATGCTTTCATTAATAATTATTGGTAATCACTTCAGTAATATTCATTTTATCCAAGTCCCTCTTGACCTCCAAGTTTCTAGATAAATAATTATTCTCATTTCTCATATTAGCAAATCAGTCAGCAGTATTTGAGAAGGTGTGCTATTCTCTCCTCCAAAAGGTTTTTCATAGTTATCTCTTGTTTTCCTGTCCTGGTTTTCCTCGTTTCCCAGCTGGCTATTCTTACTCTACATGACTTGGTCTGCTCCCTTAGATATACTACATATGCATAACTACATCTTCACCTGTATCTTTCATTCTCTATTTTCATCATCACATTGTTTTCATTTTTGGCCTTCAGTTGATCCCAACACGTGAAAAGCACGATGCACTGCCGAGTGTTTCAGCACAATCCTCACAATTGCTCTTATGCCCATTGCCAGAGTCACTTTGCCCCTCCATCTGGTCAAGAGGAGACCGCCTTTTCACTGCCCTTCCACTTTATCAGGTCATTGTCCAGGAGCTGATTTCTCCTGAAAACCTGACCAAAATACCTAAGACAAACTCTTCCAATCTTTGTTTCTAAGGTGAATTCTGGTTGTACTTCTTCAAAGACAAATTTATTTGTGCTTCTGGCAGTACATGGTACATTACCCCCCAACCCCCCAACATATTTTCTTAAGAGCTGCTCCAGACATCAAATCACTCCACAGTTCAATCATATCAAGCACTGTTGTACAATCACTACCACATCAGTTTTAGAACTTTTTAATTCTTGAACTCATTAATATCAGCTCCTTCTTACTCCCTACCCCCACCAACATATGAGGAGGTATGCAAAAAAAAAAAAAAGAATTTTTTTTTGTTTTGTTTTTGTGCGTATCACTGCCCTCTGGTGTTCGTGGGAGCTACCCAGCCTTGTTGCTGCAGGATTTTATATGCCAACCCAGTGGGCCGTAGTCCCACACTCAACCACTATGCCACCGGGGCTCAGCCAAAAAAAAGAATTTTTTTTCCCAAGGTATATATTCAAAATTCTTCACAAAACAACTTCACCACCTTCAAAGTACTCCCCATTACACTTCATACAGTTGTGGAATCTCCAGTTCCATTGTTGGAAACATTCCTCAAATTCATCTGTTGGATGGCTGAGGGTACCTCCTTTGTTTCCCCTACCCCCTCCATGTCCTCAAATCACTATGCTTTTATGTCCCTCTTCATTCACAGAAAGAAATAGAAGTTGCACAGTGGGATGCCAGATGAGTAAGCTGGGTGGGGCAAGAGAAGGAGGCTGTTATTTTTACCAAAAACTGGCACACTGAGATGGCTGCATGGCAGGGTCATGAAGTCATGGTGGCAAAACCAGTCTCCTTTCTGTCACAAATCATGTCTTTTTTGGTGGCACACTGTTATATAATCTTTTCAGAACATCTAAATGGAAAGCTTGGTTAACTGTCTGACATGGTGGGACAAACTTCAAAGGCACGAAGAGTTAACGTTTTTGTCCATTCAGGAAATTGGGGGATATCCAGAACAAGGATTGTCATCAATCAGCACTTCACTTCTTTTTGAAATGAGAAAACCTCTTGTACATTTGAGTTTTTCCCATAGTTCTGTTTGTGTAAGCCATGTTCTCCATCACAACAGTTTTTGTGACACTTTTCCTATGCAAGAAACACAATTTCACAGTGGCACACTGTTCTTTTTAATTGGCCATCTCTCTCTCTTTCTCTCTCTCTCTCTCTCTCTCACACACACACACACACACCACACACACACACACACACACACACGCATACACACCAAGGTTCAAGTAAAACAGCTTCTACATAAAAATTCACTGTGACCAGAGAAAACCTTCCCAGGCAATGTCACTGGGGGCAACTTGTCAGAGAGAGTAGGTCAATGCTTGCCTAGTAGGAAAAAAATGCATTCTAGGAAAGCTCTTTCCTAGAATGGCAGAGCTTTTCCCCAGGTTTCTTTGGGTACCCCTCATCCTCCCTAGTTCTAGCTATTGTTTCTACAGATTCCCTATAGTTGGATTATAGATGTCAATAGGCTTCTTCCATGTGGGATTGATTGATGT